>CAKNYM010042840.1:29807-53643 GCA_932195095.1 Andricus curvator | reverse complement strand
ACATTTTAATTTTCTATTTATTGTTTGAAACACTTTGTTCCTGCTTTAATTTAAAAACATAAATACTAGAAACTATGGAAGAATAATGAATTTCAATAAAATGCACAATTGTCCAAACGAGTGATAATAAAAATACAATAATTATTAAATGGTATAATTTTATTGAATGTTGTTAAAAAATGGAATGAAGAATCATTTTGATGAAGAAAAAAAAAAGAAAAAAAAGTACGGATAGCGAGAATCGAACGCGCAACCTTGCGGCTATCAGCTGAGTGCTCTACCAGGGAGCTACCGACGCTTCGAAATACTTTTACACCGGCTCGATGACCATCTGTGCGCAATTTTTAAATGCATTTTTCTCGAATTGTATGAATTGTATAATGCTATACAAGAGAGATTTCGGCCCCAAAGGATTTTGGAAAATTTTCAAAATTACGGAAGTTACGCGATGTCGAATTTTGGGGTTACATTTTTTGAATTAGTGATATTTCTGGAAACGCTAGTTGGATTTTGATTAAACTTGAACATGTTAGAGTTGAAACAATATATTTTAAGAATATAATAGAGCTAATAAAAAAAAATTTTGCCCGGAAAAGAGTTTTAAAAAATTTTTGATTTAATTTTTCGTGAACTACTCCCTTTTTAATTATTTTTTAAATATCGATACAATGATTCCTGGTGAAATCACCTTTCTTTTAAAAAAAAATTCATGGAGACTCTTACAGCTCCCAAGATATCGTCATTTTAGCGAGACCGTGGGCCGCCTCTCCACTGCGGTGCGGTGTCAGTGTCGCGGCCCGCAAGCAATGGAAGCTCTTTTATTTTAGTATTACACCACTTTTTCGCGGCTACCTTCATGCCCCTACAGGCTTCAGATGTTTTGCGATGCTATTTTCTATATTACTATATTTGGCAGCTCG
The DNA here is from genome assembly GCA_932195095.1 of Andricus curvator. Taxonomy (NCBI): domain Eukaryota; kingdom Metazoa; phylum Arthropoda; class Insecta; order Hymenoptera; family Cynipidae; genus Andricus; species Andricus curvator. Next base: position 52,723 of record CAKNYM010042840.1, on the reverse strand, counting down.
CATCCCAGAACGTAAGGATTTCCAGAGTTAGATTTAAGTTATTAGAGGAAATGACGCCACCACTCATACCTCGTTGTTTCAATCCTTTTGAAAAAAAGATCCATAATAAAATAGATTTGAAGAAACTCCGTCCTGTTTCTAAATCAATTAGTAAAAAGTTTTCAGTTGACTCGGACAATCACATTTGTGATACATGCCGCCTAGAAATTCCAAATCATAGATCTGATAGTCAAGTAATGCCTATCCAAAGTTCTTCTGATGCAATGGAATTCAAACAGGTTGAAAACTTGCCTGAAGTTAGTGATGATTTTTCCAAGGAGATTGAATTTGATAAGGCTGAACATCTACTTCCATTTGTTGATTATTTCGATGAAGATTTAGAATGTGACGTTGAAAGAGAAGATAATATTTCTAAGTTGAATGAAATTTTGCAAATCTTAAGAGTTCCATCTATTAGAAAAACTACGGATCTTCGAACATGAACTACACAAAGAAAGAAGGTAGCCCAGATTAAGACAGCTCTTGGCGTGCAAATGAAAAAGGTATTCAATTGCATTGAAGATGACTGTAGTAAGAAAGATATAGAAGAACTTACTAACGAAATTAAAGAAGAATTGGATAAAAAGCCAAGTAAATCTTATGCCGTTAAACTGTTGACTATGGTACCAAAAGGTTGGGGAATTCGCAAGATAGAATCAGAGTTTAAAGTACCATATAGTTTAGCTCGTAAGGCAGTACAATTGCACGAGAGGAATGGTATTGGATCATCACCAAATCCTAGGCCAGGGAAGAAGTTGTCGGAAGAAACTGTCAAAATTGTCCAAGATTTTTACTACGAATGCGACGTGGGTCGACAGCTGCCAGGGAAAAAGACTGTATATCTGTAAAACAGCATGATGGTTCTCGAAAACTGATACAAAAACGTCTAATGCTAGGTAATTTGAAAGAAGTTTATGCCACTTTTAAAGAAAAGTTTCCGCATCTAAAAATTGGCTTCTCTAAATTCGCAGCATTGCGACCAAAGGAATGTATTTTTGCAGGCGCGTGTGGAACACATTCCATTTGTGTTTGTAAAATTCATGAAAATACTAAATTATTGATTGATGGAGCAAACCTGAGTGAACTTGCTGCAAATGACGCGAATCTAAAGTGCTTAGATTCATACAAACCCATGTTGTCTTCAATGATTTGCGATCCTAAAACACCTTCCTGTTGTTTAGAATCGTGCAAATCTTGCCCAGGTGTGAAATCTTTAATGGAAAAAGTCCAAAAGCTTTTTCAAAGCAACTTCATTGAAAGAGTCAACTACAATTGGTGAACTTCGACAGACCGTGCCTCTTTAGATACTTTGTGTGACACAGCTGAGGATTATTATGAGAAACTCACTAAACATTTAACTGATCTTCTAAAACACGACTTTATAGCGAAAAGTCAAAGCCAGTTTCTTAGAGACTCTAAGGAATCTCTTGAAGAGGGAGTATTTAAAATACTTTTTTATTTTGCTCAGAATCACGAAGCTATTATTCAAAATACAATACAAAGTGAGTATTGGAATAAACAACAGATCACTGTTCATCCCGCTGTAGTTTATTTTAAGAAAAATGGCAAAGTCGTGTGCGAAAGTTATGCGATCATTTCAGAAGATCTTGACCATAATACTAGTGCAGTTCATCTGTTTATGGAAAAAATTATTGCTGAGTTGAAAAAAAAATCATTGTTCGAAAAATCATATATTTCACTGATGGTGCAGCTTCTCAATATAAAAACAAAAGCAACTTTGTCAACCTAGCACATCACAAGCGAGATTTTGGGATTGAAGGTTCCTGGGAATTCTTTGCTACTTCTCATGGTAAAAGTCCGTGCGATTGAATAGGAGGAACTATCAAGCGAGAAGCTGCACGCGCTAGTCTTCAACGGCCAAGTAACAAACAGATTTTGACAGCCAGAGATTTATACGAGAGGGGCACGAATGCTGTGCCGAATGTCAAGTTGATATTTTGTTTACAAAAAGAGCACAACAGAAAAGCTCGGAGCTTGAACAGTCGGTTTGACAAAACTCAAACAATTACGGGTACCCGAAGCTGTCACTCATTTAAACCGATTGGTGATAATAAAATAGATTGCAGACAATACTCGGCCTCCACAAAAACTCTCGAAATCGAAAAGACAGCTAAACGAAAGCGCTAGCATTTTCCTTACTGACACATATATCACACATATATCAGAAATGTTTGACAATTTTATTTCCTTTTGGCTTCTGAAAATCAAAATCACTAACTAAGTAGAAAAAATAAAACCGTATTTGCTGTTAAAGAATGGTGAAACGTACAAAGTAGCAGGTTCAATTGTTCGCGGGTCGCGACACTGACACCGCACCGCAGTGGAGAGGCGACGCGCACGGCCTCGCTCAAATGACGATATCATGGGACCTATAAGAGTCTCCATGAATTTTTTTTTAAAGAAAGGTGATTTCACAAGGAATTATTGTATCGATATTCAAAAAAAAAATTAAAAAGGGAGTAATTCACGAAAAATTAAATAAATTTTGATTTAATTTTTTCCGGGCAAATTTTTTTTTTATTAGCTCTATTATATTCTTAAAATATATTATTTTAACTCTAAGATTCTTAAGTTTAATCAAAATCCAATTAGCGTTTCCAGAAATATCACTAATTCAAAAAAATGTAACCCCAAAATTCAACATGGCGTAACTTTCGTCATTTTGAAAATTTTCCAAAATCCTTTGGGGCCAAAATTCCTCTTGTATAGCATTATAACTTCACGAAGTTTTATTAAAATCGAAGAACCACCTGCAGATCCTGATATTTCTGACGTGTACTGACCCTTATCTATTTTAATTTCAATAATGGTTAATTATACCCGGTTTGAATTGCGCGCCAACAGCGACCTATGAGGGCCGTTGTGCCGGGCAAGCGCAGTAGCTCAACATGCCAAATTTGGGATCACTGTACGTCAGCGAGCCACAAAAATCTCGCAGCCAATCAGAGATCGTGTTAACTCTAGCCGGCCGCAAAAGCCACTGTTCCCGGACAGAAATGCGGTCGGGAAGACGTACTTTCGGCTAGGGGACGAATAAAATTTAATTCCTTTGTTTTTCATTCTATTTTTCACTATTAAAACAAAAACCACGCGTCCCTGCTGAAAAAGCCTACATAGTAAACTACATGGGAACCTATGTGGGAACCCGTATGGGATCCTTTTTTGAATTCCTGTCTCAAATTACGATGTGAGATAGGATTGGAAATATTTTTTGGGTTTCCACTTGGGTTCTTATATGAATACCGTTATGTAAACCTGTGCAATTTTCCTACATGAAATCCCACATGAAATTAGAACTTTTTTTAAAATGAAATATGTTTTGGAAGTTTTGGGTACATAGTCGGCAATCTTAAAAACCCCCCAAAAATACTGCGCAGCCGTAGCTTTCATATAAAACTACTGCGCACTCCTTAAATATTAATTGCAAACCCATCCATGTAGGAACCGATATAGATTCCCATCCAATTTTCCTATCTAGATCGTAATTTGAGACAAAAAAGTGATCGCTAACGTAGATCTTTTTTGGACGCACACTTTTTGTTGATTCATTTTTTTTTCATACCTTGCGTCGTTTTACCAAGAATTAAATTTTTTCATTGTTAATGTTACTTTTTACGATTAGAACAAAAACCACGCATCGTATCAACAAATAATTAATAACCAATTTATAGCTCTTTTTTGGATGAACAAATTTTGTCTATTTATTTTTTTCGTATCCTGTGTCGTTTGTCTAAAAATTCAATTTTCTTATTTTTAATGCATTTTTTTACGAATAAAACAAAAACTATACGCGTCCTATCAAAAAGTGATTTGTAACAAATTTGTAACAAATTTGTAAATCTTTTTTAAATGCACAATTTTTGTCAATTCATCTTTTTTTCTGATCTTGTATAGTTTGACAGCAAAATGGAATTTTTTATGTTTCATTATTTTTTGTGTGATCAAAATTTGAATTCTCGATTTTTCAAGAAAACTCAAAAAGTTGTTGTGATAATCTTGTAGGGTGTCAAAAATGCAACGTTTTTCTTCCCCTGACATTTTTTCATATCATGCGTTGTTTGGCTTAAAATAATCATTTTCGTTTGTTTTGTTGGCATTTTTAAATGCTATAACTCCAGTAATTTTTTTGTTATTAAAAAAAGTCAGAAGGATAAATTTATTGTCTGTTCGAGAACTACTCATATACGTACATAGAATTTTTGATTCATAAAAGAAAGTGGTCTCAAAAATTTTGCAAATGCTCTAACTTTTTGAATTTTTATCCAAAATGACTGGCTAACGACCTTGACCTTCATTTTGGGACACTTACAGAGTATACCAAAGCCCAATCCAATATGTCAATTCTTTCGAAAGTTAATGTTAATGTTAGGCACCTTTGTAAAAAGCTGTTTTTTAATTCAGGGGGTGTCAAAGCGTAGACATTTGAAGGGGGCGGCGGCCAAATTTTATACAAATCTAATACATTCTCTGATGAGAATGTAAAAATTCGAGTATACCTCGAGTATATTAAATGGCAACCAGCTATCGGTGGGCACAAAATTTGGCGACGTCTTTACGACATCGTTACGACACCTTTACGACATCCTATGTCCATGCCGTTAACATGCTTTTACGATATCGTAAAGACATCGTACGATCTGACGATGTCTTTTCGACATCGTAAAGACATCTTAATGACATGGACGTAGGATGCCTTAAAGTCGTCGTAAAGATCTCGTAACGATGTCGTAAAGACATCGTCAAATTTTGTGCCCGCGGGGTATGTTAACCTTTTGCATTATTTACCACTGTGATATGTATGAGATTTACATAGATGGAGAAGTTGTATGTATGTATACCATTAAGCCATTTCCCTTTCAGGGTAGGCATGATACTACCCGATTCGGGTAGTGTTTCTAGGTGGATAGTTTTCTTGTAGTTATTAATAACTACAAGTTTGGGCTTACCACACCCACTATGTGCCAACAGCACTCAGTATTCTTGAATGGTCACCCATCCAAGTACTAACCGCGTCAAACGCTGCTTAACTTCAGTGATCTGACGACAACTGGGGTTTTCAGCGTGGTATGGCCGTTATAGAGAAGAATAATATTATTGGAGAAGTTGTTATTTACATAAAAGCAGATGTAAATAATTATAATAATTTTATTTATCGCTAAATTTGTGCGATTGAAGTGTGTGTAATTGAAGTGCTCCTGCAACGGTAGGGTTACCAGACGTCCTGGTTTTCCAGGACATGTCCTGTTTTAGCCTTATCTGTCCTGGTGTCCTGTTTTTTTCTATAAAACACGCAAAGTGTCCTGGTTTTTCGCGAAAAATATACTGAAATCAGACAAGGTTGTCGATTTCTCCACTCTGGCGTCATCAGTTGAGTAATCGGCAACTTCGTCGTCTCAAGACGAGCCTCCGAAGTCGCATTTCCATCGCGGTTGTTGGACAAATTATATTTATTTTTACACAATACACTTTTAACGCTATAGAAAATCGTGAATGCGGTGGCTGGTTTCAAACTATCTAAACTAGGTTAAACATATTTTATCCATAACAACTAAACCCCACGGCTAACCTAAATTATGGAATATTCTGCAAAAATCTCGGCAAAACGCAGTTGCTTGAACTTTATCCTTTGTAATAATTTTCTAACCAGGGATAGATTTTTCTGTTTACTAATATTCTTGACTTTAATAATCACAGTATTTGGCTAACTGTAAATAAAAGATGTATGTGAATTTGCATTTACTATGGCCTGTTCAGTAAATTGTAGCCAACAATACAGATTGGTTCCAATACTGGTAGGACATTAAAACTAGCCCTTTTTTATTATTAAAAATTGATTAACAAAGAGACTCTAATGTAAGATAAAATTCTTCTTCTAAGATAAAATTTATGGATTGTGGTTGGTTTCACTCAAGAGAGAGATGATTGCATTTTTTCTTTATGATTTCAAATTTATTAGAAAATCCCTTTCAAAGGATATGTACAAATTGGATTCACATCGAATAGAAAATCAAAAACCATAACTTTCTTCGCACAACGAGGTCTTTATCGTAAGGTAAAGTTCAAAGTCGTTACGAGTTCCATTGTTACTCTATTTTTTAAAGTCAAAGTAAGAACTCCCATTTAAATTTAAAATTTAATAAAATACATTTTAATTTTCTCACACAACAAGGTCTTTATGGTAAGATAGAGTTCAAAGTCTTTACGATGAATTATTAGATAAATCATCAGATAGAGTTCAGTGTCGTTACAAAAAAATTGCACACGCTAATTAAAAATTTTTCTGCTAAAAATTTATAAACGCCATCACGTCACAAACACAGCGGCTCAGTTCGCTGTAACAACTGTGCATCGCGCCACCAGTTGACTGCGAGTTTGTGACTTTTTTGACAGATCGTATGGCAGGTATTCGCTTCTAAATCTTTTGGAATCTAGATGAAGTTCAATCAAAATTAAATGATTCTCTAGAATATTGTCAAAATCTATTTACTACAAATTGGAGGGCTGTCGTTCCTTAACTGTGTTTGAATAATTCTATGACTTTTCTTCACTTCTTCGACAACATCTGCGTATCTTTGTTAAAAAGTATATGAGACCTTTAAGAAATGTTGGTCTATCCTAGACTGACAAACTTGTCATGTACAGTTTCGACAACTTATTTTTCACTTGTAGTGGTGGTAGAAAAGCGTTGAAGGCGTAACATCCGTCCTTTTAGAATGAATTTAGACCTGAAGTTTTATAATCTGTAAGGGTTTGGTTCGTGTTTAAATCCTAATCGACATGATTGTTCGAATAATTGGGCCTGTGTGCAGAAAAGTGTACGAACAACGTGGCTCGAAAAAAGGTGTAGTAGGTTGCCGAGAGAATTAGCTAATTGGAATGTGTGCTTGCAAAGATGCAGCAGTCCACCAGCAATCCCTGTCGTTAGCTGGAGCTCACTACCACAAAGCTTTTGATTCACCTCTCAGAGACTTATTTTATGTCTGTTGGAAGCTTTAAGGTTCATCCACACATAGTGAGATACATAGAGAGATTGATGCCCCTTTCCAAAACTAGCTTTACTATCTCTTCTGGAAATTATCGTATGACAACGAACAGTGTCATCTTCCAGAGGGCCGTCTTTCAGAGCAACACCATGAGCCCTCTAGTCCTTTGCATCACAGTTCTGAATGACCTGAAGATCTATGCTTCTAGTTCCAAGCAGCTTCAGAGTGTTTTAAATTTCGTCGAGGAGTATACAGGAGAGATTGTTATGGACTTTGGATTGTACAAGTGTGACAAGATTAATCTGAAGCGAGGACGTATTACTGGCGTTCCCAGGGACCCTGACATTGTGGATATAAGTCTTATCAGACATCTTGACACTGGAGACCTATACATACCTGGGCGTCCCTCAGAGCCGCATTCAGGTCGTAACATCAGTGTAGAAGTCTCTCTGAAACAGATACAAGTGTCTTCTTAGCACGAGCTTACGGCCCTCGATATCGCCACGCGTAAGATCATGCATATATGCAGAAGAGCTTGCATACCAATTCGTCCGTTTCACGATTATACATCACACGCCGTCAAGGCGGGCATGGACTTCTGAATCTCCAATATTTTCATAACCGAATTATTCTGGGTACAGCTTACATCGTTGCAAATGGAAGAGATATGATATGATCGATATGATATGATTGGCAAAGGAGAGTTCCTTTACAAAGCCGCAGAGCAGGCGGCCGAGACCATTGGCCTGAATTTTAACATCAGAAGTGAGGAAAATGCATTACTCCACCTAGATGCTTCACTTCTAAAAGGCCATGTGTAGAGAGCAGAGGTTGAAAAATTCCGCCAACAGCTGCTCGACAAGAAAATGCAAGGAAACTTTAACAGAAATGCAGAAGATCGGCTTTCGGCTTCAGCTTTCCTCAGATCATGAGAACTTACTTTAGGTTTTAGTCTCGCGTACCAAAATAGTGCTATTTCCATCTTAGTATATAGGAACCGCATTTTAGGTCAAGAAGTTCCCGGTGATAGATGCAGAGCGTGTCATGCACACATTGAGTACCTAGATCACATACTATCCAGGTGTCCCACTCAAGCGGGAACGACATATCTCTACGGACACAATGCGGCTCTAAAAAAACTTTACTACGGTTTTCGGACAGCAGTCTTCATTGCACACTCGAGGCCTGACATCGTTCTTCGGCCGACTACAACATCACTGCCAACGATAAGGAAAAGGGGAAGAGGTATCAAGACCTTAAAAGGGAGCTGCAGCGACTGTAACCAAAATATTCGGTTAAAATAAATGTCCTTGTGATCGGTGATCTCGGAGCTACGAAACTATCACTGGTTCGTATCCTCAAAGTCTTACCCGCGTGTAAAAAACATGCCAAGGCATTTTATACCCATTGGGTATAAAATTTGACGACGTCTTTACGACATCGTTACGAGATTTTTACGATGACTTAAAGGCATCCTATGTCCATGTCGTTAAGATGTCTTTACGATGTCGAAAAGACATCGTCAGATCGTACGACGTCTTTACGACCTGAAAATAGGATGTCGTAAAGTTGTAGTAATGATATCGTAAAGACGTCGCCAAATTTTGTGTCCACTGGGTTGCGAGATGGATGCAGAAGGCTGTCATCCTCCGTATCCTCAAAAACACAAGGGTTTGGCCGCTATGTCGTCGTAATTTCTTCGTGCCCTGTGGTCACCCACCTCACGGTCTGAGACGGGCCCATAGGTGTGATTTACTACGTTTCTAATAAGAATGATAGAGAAGTTTTAGGTGATGCATGCCATCCCGTAATGGTGATAAAGCGGAGCACAAAAAATTCACAGAAGTTGTTAAGACCCCTCATTAAAATGGTCCGCGTGAATCCTTGCAATTTCAGATTTAGCTTCTTTGTGGAGAAGAAAGTAAAGATGCGAGGTTCCTAGGTCCTGAAATGGACTACAGAGTTAGATAAGTTTGATCCTTAAATATTTGTTCAGAATAGTCGGAAAATGTTGTATAAACGTCAAAAACCGAACAAATGCTGCCTTTCTAGGGAAAGACGTTTTCGACGCGTACTCATGTATTTTCTCGGTTGACGACGTTCAACATATTCGTTTCTCCTTTCTCTGAAGGAAGAGGATTCACGCGTCCTGTGAATTCTTCGTGCTCCGTTCCATCGCCCTTAAACTTATTACTTATGCATACCTCTATTGTTGATGTCCTTGCTTCCCTATGTCGAGTGATGCTGATTTGCATCGCATCCAATAGGTAGCGACCGACCTCTTATGCTGCCCAGGTGAAGAAGTCCACATAGGAATCCACATGAAAATGCGGGTGCTATTTCGACAGGATCTACGAGGAAATCACCGTAGAACTTTAAATGTAATTTTTCAGCTGTCAATATCTCGCAAACAATAATAGATACGTAAAAATGGATGTCTCATCTCGCATATCTAGTAGTGGTTTTAAGATTTTAAGTACCAGAATAATCCCCATAATTTCAAAATTTTATTTTATAAAATATATTTATTATTTTATATATTTTTTTTATTTTCATAATTTCCACGTGGAAATCCACGTAGAATTCCATATGGTAATCCACGTGGTATTCTACGTGATGCTTGCACGTTTTATTCCTTGTTTCAAAATACCACCCTAATTTCATGTGGTTTTGTCAGATTTCCACGTCTATTTCCTACGTCGACTTTTTAAATTCTACTAAATGTCTCCCTGATTGTTGGTTAGTTCAAAGACTCAAAAGATAGATACGCTGAATAGATTACCAAAGGCCCGCCTACCCGGTATTTCGCCTTCATCGCCACCAATTCTCTAGAACAGAATCTCACAAGAAGAATAAATTCAATGTCATCTCAAGCATAAATAACTGCCATAGCTGTTGCAACGGTTATGAAGACAGACGCTGCCTTATTGTGATGAAGGTTGATTTGGATGAATTCCAAACCAGAGAAGTTCTCGAAGTAAATTTACGTATATCAACTCATCCTGTCTCTGGTAAGGATTTTGATCCACATTAAGAACTAGCTGAGTGACGTTGTCTCCGGACTTGAAGTCGATCACGGTCTATTCGTGTGCCCTCAAGATTGGGTTATGGACCACAAATACTTTAACTGCGGATGCTGATTGTACGTGGGCCCCATAAATTTAAGTTTCAATTTTGGAGGTTTGGGAATATCTTTGCTGTCAATTACAACTACCTGGAAACACCACCGCACTCTGGATTTCCGAAGTACATGTGCTCTAGTCTCTAGGGCTCCTTCGGTTGTATCCATCTGCTCTTACGACAACTGTTTGCTCAAAGTGATTCATGAAGATGCCCTTTCTTAATTTCGTTTATTATTCAAAACATTATTTAAACATATTTTGTTTCCACGATCAAATAGGGAAATATTTGGTCTTTTCATACAGAGCCCCGCATGTAGGTATAGCGTCGCTTCTCTGGGAAGCAGTCTAGTATCCCAGACACAACGTTCACAATAGCCCTCCATGGTACCGTTCAGCCTTCAGCACGATAATTCACGCCTTAGCGTGTGGGCTGTTTTGGATGTCGATTTGGAAACCCATGGGAGTTCTAGGCCTCTTTATCGGGTTCAGGTCCGAACTCGCCTTCTCCTTGTTCAGGGAAAATTTATCTTCCAAATTCAAAAAGAAATAACTTAGAAATACGTATTCAAAAAAACCAATTTATGATTTTAGGCTAAACTGCCCGCGACGTTTGAGTTTCGCCGTGAAATGAGTTCTAGTCTGTTTGGTGCCGTAATAGCAATGGCATCAGCTGCTGCAGCTGCCGCATTCATTGTAATTCTGGCGATTGCTAGACGCCACGCTAAATCACGTGCCAAACTTGCTGGCTTAACAGCGCCAGATCCAGAGGCTTCTAAGGATTATCAAGAATTGTGCAGAGCCCGTATGCATGCAAAGCAGCCAACTGACAAATCAGATTCACCGCGAATTTTTCCACTCATAAGTCGTGTCAGCGAATCTAATAATTCTCCATCTAATCGCTCGAGTACTTCTTCTTGGGGCGAGGAGCCTGCACTTACAAACATGGACATATCAACAGGGCATATGGTTTTAGTAAGAATCTTTATTATCCGCTAATTTATTCTAACAATATATATTAAACTTGAATAAACTAATTAAATTTAATTGAATTATTGATTCCTAAAGTTAAGGAATTATAATAATTTAATTTTATAGTCATACATGGAGGATCATTTGAAGAATCACGATCGTTTGGATGAAGAGTGGTTGGGCATTTGTGCATACGAGGCAGAACCGTGTTCAACTGCTATTGCCGAAGCAGAAGGAAATGCTAAACTGAATCGATCTGGTGCATCCTTGCCGTATGATCACTCCCGACTAATTTTGAATGACCTTGCAAATATCAACAATTCTGACTACATCAACGCTTCAACGATTGTAAGTATGCAAGTCAGATGTTACATTATTTGTGTAAAAAAAAAGAATTAAAGACTTGTAAATTTCCAAGATGTTGTCATTCCCGATATTGCAGATTAATTGCCTAAAGGATTTCACCGTAAAGTATTCTTTGGATTCTGTATAGAGAACTGAAAGTATATACATTTTCTTTTTGAACTGCATTCTTCAGTAATAACAGAAACAAGTATTCTACGTGATGAAGAATACATTATCATATTCATTGTGTTAACCCTGGCGGACCGAATAAACGGAACGGATATGCTACAGCATATCCTTATAGTATCCACATCGTATCCTCTCCGTATCATGCAAGAACAACTCATTAAAAAAGAAAGATGAACATTTAATTTGTTGAATTTCGGATTCTTCGTGCATTTTCCAAAAGGTCACGGAGTAATTGCAATAGTTTTTCTTGCAACGCTAAAAACTTTAGAAAAATATTATACCTGTAATTATTTTGGGCTGAAGGCGACTTCAAATGCATCGTCGTTCAGTAGCAACATACTACCTACGATATTATGGATGCGCTTGAAGTCGCCTTCAGCCCACGTTGTCGATAGGTATTATATTTTTTTAAAGTTTTTAACGTTGCAAGAAAAAATAATGCAATTACTCCGTGACCTTCTAACACAAATTTTCACGCAGAATCCGAATTTCAACAAGTTAAATGTTCATCTTGCTTTTTTAATGAGTTTTTGTTGCATGATACGGAGAGGATACGATGTGGATACTATAAAGATACGCTGTAGCGTATCCGTTCCGTTCATTCGGTCCGCCAGGGAAGTATTTTATTGTATAAGTTACGCCTCTAATTTGGCAGGTTGTATTGAATTGAGAACTCACTTTTCTCTTAATAAAGAAACAACGTTTTAATGGTCATAATCATACAAAAATACAGGACTACAACCCGACGTGGAATTACATTGACCTAACAACAAAGAAAACGCTCTGGCCGAAACCTTTCTCGCTAGTGTCGCTCATATCGCTCTATACCGCGCTAAATTCAAATTGGTGAAATACAATAAAAGTTCTTAACACTCGGCCATCCTGTAATATAGTTCGTCCTCGAACTTCGTTTCTATTCGAGTACAAAATCGGGAAATTTGCTTGCCACATTAATTTCTCTGGAACTTTCTCTGTTGACTATCATTGAATCCGGGGTTTCCGATTGTTCGTTGTCTTCTAACGATTTTTCTCTGGGAGTAATTATCTTTGCTTTTCTGGCGAACTCTTCAGTATTTCGAATTATTTTTTCTACACCAGGTCCATCTTCATCATCATTGAAGTTTAAATTTTCATCTTCTACTGTTGGCTTCTAAATCTTCAGTTGGCTTACGTGAGCAGTAGTGGCATATCGTCTGCCTGAAGCTTCATCCCGTAACGTAGTAACTCGATACGCACTTCCGGGAAGAACTTGAGTAGCGGTGAGTAGACGACGAAATTTTGTGTAATAGTTTTCATGAATCACCGGTCGCTTGCTTAGCTGCTCGCGTATGTACAATATCTTTGATTTGATATTTGACATTTTTCAAACGCTTCTCGTCATTACACTTCTTATATCGTTCCTATTCAGACATAATTTTCTATCGCGTTTCTTCCTCTGGAGTTTCTGGTCGATGATACTCCTCGTCCTCGGTTAATTCGCTCAATTTTCCTTCATCATAGCGGCAAACATATCCATACAGACGTTGGAAATGACTTTTTCCCGTGGTAGCATTCGGTGACGAATTCAAGTCTCGTTGTACATAACTCAATTTCTTATCCCAGTCTTGACCTTCATTATTTTTTACATTAGCTGGAATAGCTGACAACAAGGTGTTATTTACGTATTCCGTGTTGGTCAAAAAACTCCTGAAACATGTTTGACGTAAAGAACGTTCCTCTGTCAGTGATAATTCGTTCAGGGGCTTTAAAACTGTAAATCTGGTTAGAGTATATTTATTCCCCTTACTTGAAGTGACGAATGGTCCCTCGTGGTCCATGTGGCCCTTTTCGAAAGGCCTCCTCCCGGGGCGTATTGGGTGTAGTTCTGCAGCCTGCGGACCAGTTTTCGTCATTGGTATGATGCGCTGGATACAGCCATAAATGTGTTGTTTCACATACCTACGCATCGAAGGAAAATAGTAAAACTGACTCATTTTAGTTACAGTAAGCTCCATACCTTGATGTGATTGTAAATCATGCAATCGCACGGTCATACTTTTGCGTAGATTCTTCGGAATTACATACAAGACAAGGCATGTACGTGTGCCATTTGTACTCCCGGTTTGAGCTGCACAATCAGTAACAGTTTTGAAACTAATATTTATAAACAAGATTCTCAAACGTAAAACCGCCCATATAATAGCTAATAATTCCAGTTTCATGGAGTGGCGTAAACCATACGTACAATTTTTTTATTGTCTCGTTGGAGCAACATTGCTTCTAATCCTTCAGAACATGCATCCTTGTATAATTCATTTTCTCTTTTCGGGTGGAAAACGGCAAGTATTGGCTCGGATGCTATTTTATGCTTGATTTCGTTAAACTCTGCCTTTTCTTTTTCGTTTCTAAACAAACGGTTGATTAGCGCGAAGTAGCTTAGTTAAGTGTTCTGCAATCGATGTGAAATGAGGAATATATCTGCGAAAGAACCCCGTTAGTCCTAGGAAACGTCTTACGCCGTGTACATTATTCGGCTCAGGAAAATATAGTATCGCTTGTAATTTAGTTTGACCGGGTACAATTCCTCTCCCGAGAAGTTGATGAACTAAATAGATGACTTTTGATTTTGAAAGTTCGCATTTAGATAAGTTTACGGTTAATTTGGCCTTTCGAAGCACTTGTAGAACAAGAATTAATTTTTGTTTCAAATCCGACCAATCTTTACCTGGGATAAGAATATCGTCCAGATAGAATAAAACACCATGATCGCATAAAGGTCCTATGACTTTAGACATTAATTTGCAAAAATAAAATGGTGTGTTCATTAATCCAAAAACAGTCCTAGTGAATTCTCCAGTTTCATCCGGAGTAATGAAGGCTGTCGACGCACGTGCTTCTTTCGTTAGGGGTACTTGCAGATAGCCGTGAGCGAGGTTTAAAGTTATAAATAAGGAACTATCTTCTAGTACAGCGTGACGATCGTCGAGATCGGGCAAAGGAAAATCCATTATTTCTGTTTGAGTATTTACCTTACAAAAATCTGCTACAAGTCTAGATTCTCCGGTTCTTTTTTCTTACTAATAGTACCGGGCTAGCATAAGGAGAATCAGTCTCGGTAACTGAGTAGTTACCGAGACTGATTCTTTAATTTTCTCGCGTTCGATGTTACTTGCTCGGTAAGGATTGAAAGAAAATGGTTTCCTACCTGGTTTTAGTTTGATGTCCATTTTAATCTCATCGGTGCACCCTAATTGTTTGAAACTTTTCGAAACAACGTCCCTATGTTCGCTTAATACCTCTATTAGATCTTGTATTTCTTCTTTCGGTCAGTTTTCTGCAACGTTGACTTCCTCTCGTAGAACTGGATCAGGATTTTCGGATTTCTCGATGACAGGCAAGGAATAAAGTTTCCCTCGGTCGATTAACATAGGGTGCCCCACCTTCAAGTCACTGTCACTCAAATTTATCACTGGCAACTGAGACTCATTTTCGTTATACTCGGCGTCAATTAGATTTATCGAGTGAGGTGGAATCGTAGTCGGATTCGTGGTGGCCGTAATGATCGTTGGTTTTTCACAAGGCACATCCTTTGAATAAGCTCCCGCATTTTCTTTGAAAAACAACGTGTTTCCAGTTTTAAATTGGCCATGTAAATACTGTCCGTGAACGACCTTCCAATAAGAAAGTCGGTGTTTAATGTATCACTTGGTACTACACGAATATTTACATCGAGCACTGTCACTGAATTTACCGTTGCGTCCGCTTCAACGATTCCTGGCGATTTTATGCGGAAATGATTCGGACCGAAGGATTTTAGTTTACTTTCGTTGGGTTCAATATTCAAGTCGCAAGTTTCTGCCGCCGATAATTTAATAAAACATTACGTTTACCCGCATCAATTCGTGCGGAGAACTTTAGATTTTTCACGAACATTTCTTTTAAGTATTTTCTTACGGAGTTATTTTCGGAACTGTTAATTTGGTTCACTTCGGGCCCAGGAAGATTTGGCAACACTGTGCAATGACGTTGGGTATGCCCTTTAGCTTTACACTTTCTGCAAAAAAGTTATATTTTTGGTTCCAGGTAATCTTTGGAAATGTGTCGGAATTTGTTACAATAGTAACATTTTAGATCTACTTCGTTACGCAGTGGAGGTCTTCTGTCCGGATTGACCTTTTTTTCCGCCTTTGTATCCTCTGTTTGTTAAGAAGATGGATCTTCGGTAACGGTCTTTTTAGGCTCTTCCAGTGATTTTCCCTTCGAAAATCCAACATCCCTCGTTGCTCGGATACGTTCGATTCGTTGATCACACATGCGCTCGTGTTTTCGCATGTCATGAAAGAGCTCTTCGAGATCCTTGTGCTTTCTCGCGTCCATAGCCACACACAAGTCCTTGGTCCAAAATCCTGTCAATAATTGCTCCTTGGTCTCTTCGAACGTCAGATTCAATGAGGCACAAAACCTTGCCTTCTCCATACAATGGGCGATGAGAGATCCCGATTTCGTCTGGACTCGTTCAGTCATTCTACGCCATTTCGTAGTTAGATTTTCTGAAACGATGAAGGTTTTGCTGAAGGCTCCATCACAAAGGTGTGAACGTGCTGTCTCGAGCATAATAGTTGGAGACACCGCTGAAGTTGGCCTGTGCTGTTTAAAGTGTTGAGCCAGTCACCTACATGTGAACTTCCTTTCCCACCGTCGAAAGTTTGTATACTACGGCTAAGATCAGGCAAGGCATGGTACGTGTCGACCGTAGGGTTAGATTCAGTAGCCGAATTCACACACGGTGTGCTCACTCGATCGATCACTCTTTCAAAAATCGAGTCTCGCCGTCGATTCTCTTTAATCATCAAAGTCATCATAGTTTATATATGCTCACTTCATTCGGACGTTGATTATCGTTATTTGCACGTAGTGGTTGACTAACATCATCGTCGATCCCGACGTAGTGGAACATCGCCTGGGTTTAGGTTAGGTTCAATGAACGGGTTCAAACTACGCTGCAAGGATGGATTCGATGCACTCTTGGCTTGACACTGGGCTTGACCGGGCAATTGCGGATTCAGGTGACAATTACTCGAAATCCCGATATTCTGCATATTGACTTGTTGATTCTCACGCCTGTGAAAATTATTTGCGTTCAATTCGGGCGCGTCCGGATTATCGCGATCGCGCAACTCTTCTCTTTGTTGAATATTGCAAACATCCTGGCCTACACGGTTGTGGATTTCGAAATTTTCGCGAACTTTATTATTTTTAAGTGTATAGTCATTTCCGTGAACCGACGGATCGTCATAATATGAGGCATGTGTATTATCAAATGCACTCACGCCGAGGCCACGCACGACCCGCTCAAAATCGTCGAGCGGCCAATCACCGTCTTCCCGATTCTCCATTTTTTTTGGTGTCGTATGAGGCAGAGATCCAATACTCCCGAATAAGAGAGTTTTTATTTGTTTTATTTAAATATATACCGGGTATGAACGAAAGTCTACTTGTTTTATTTTATTTGTTTATATTACCACCATTGTCATTGCGTCGGATAAGGGGAAGCCCTCCCTTGTTCCAGAATTCCCACAAGACTCCCTTTCATGCTCCACATTCAATCGCAAATCCACACAAAACGACTTCATACAAATGTTACTCCCTCAGTAACACCAAAGTAAAGATGATAGTCCAGTCTCAAAACATGACGAACCCAACATGCAGTTCTCAAAACCGCCTCTTTCCGGAAAAGCCAAGATTCAAAACGACGCGGTCACTGAGTGAAATCCCACTTCTAAATTGTTAAGTATTTCCTTTTATAAGATACGCCTCTAATTTGGTAGGTTGTATTGAATTGAGAACTCACTTTTCTATTAATAAAGAAACAACGTTTCAATGGTCATAATCATACAAAAATATAGGACTACAGCCGGCAGTGGAATTACATTGACCGAACAACAAAGAAAACGCTCTGGCCGAAATTTGGTCGTGATAACTCGCTTGCTTCTCTCCTCTCTCTCTCACACTCTTAAATTGCTCTCGTTCACAAAGAAAAAGCCTCTCGTTCGATATTTTGCTCGTTGCGTACCTTTCTCGGTAGTGTCGTTCATATCGCTCTATACCGTGCTAAATTCAAATTGGTAAAATATGATAAAAGTTCTTAACAATTGTCTTGTTATTCATATCTGATCTCATTCACTGAAATAAGTGCGGTAGCAGACCACAGTTTCATGAGCGGAATAATATATATGCCATGAAATATAACCCAAATTTTGTTTAACCTGCATTGACCAATAAAGTAACTAATAGGACTTTCTAGAGAATGTTATTGCCTTTCATTGTCTGCATTACTAGCTTTAATCAAGTGCGCTTATAAAAACAACTACGATAATTGCCTTGGACCATAAGTGTTATTGATTGACTGTTCTGGATGCCGCCCGGCCAAATCAGAAGTCGGTAAGTAAAAATGGATCGCACGGCATGCGAATAACGTTGCTTGTGCAAAAGGAAACAAATAGTACATTATGTAAATCGAATGCCATTGTAGAGATATGATTTGATGCAGAGCGGTTCCCGTATTCTTGCATTTTTATACACGAGAAATTATCAGTTGTGCTTAACCCAACACATAAAAATTGACAAGTAGCTGAAAATGTTGTAGTATGTGTATTGTGTAGTTGTCATATTATTTGCAAAACTCTGATTCACTTTCGGATAAAAAATGATACTTTAGAATTTACTGGCATAATGTTATACTTTGAAGATAAAACCCGTGTGGAAATTTTGTCGTGGGCCTAACCGGGTCCAAGCTTGGCAAAACTAGTCCGTGGCCTGGTGATCAAGCCTGGGTCAAGCTAGAATGAAACCCTAAATCTGGTCAGGGCCTGCCTTGATGGCCAGGCTAGATCGACGATTGTCAAGTACAGTAGCATCTTGACGTGGAAAATCTAAAAGAAACGCTTAAACCACTACTCACCATGTTTTTTCATGCACGTCACTCTCCACGCATGCTTAAAATATCGTCAAGCAGTTTAAAATAATGATAAAAATGTTTTAATTAAAAACACCTAAAACGTGACATTGACTGAAACTCGCTTGACGCTCCGAAAATGGTCTCGACATTCGGGTCAGTTCGGATGTCCCGATGGTCATAAACGACAACTTTACTTAAACTTTACTCTTAAAGTCGTCGTAAAGATCTCGCAACGATTTCGTAAAGACGTCGTCAAATGTTGTGCCCACTGGGATGTGCTCGGTCCGCGTCGCGTTGACAACCCAGTGGGCACAACATTTGGCGACGTCTTTACGACATCGTTACGACATCCTATGTACATGTCGTTAAGATGTCTTTACGACATTGTAAAGACGTCGTACAATGTGAGGATGTCTTTTCGACATCGTAAATACATCTTAACAACATGGGCATAGGATGTCTTACAGTCGTCGTAAAGATCTCGTAACGATGTCGTAAAGACGTCGTCAAATTTTGTGCCCACTGGGAACCGGATTGGTTGTCGTTGGCGCGCTTATTTAAACTAATTAAATGTGTAGATCAATTGTTTACAACAAATAATAACTGTAAAATTATTAAAAATAATTCTTTGGTCACAAAATGGACTTACAAAGTGAAAGTTAAAATAATTGATTATACTCCTTAAAAATGAATGATCGATTTTAAATTTGAAGAAAGGAAGGCCTCTTTTATCACAAATATGAATTGAAAAAAATTATTATAGATAAGATAGAATTAAGCTCAATGCCACTCAATACCCAGGAAGGAAGAAACGATAGAGCGAATGCTTTAGTGAAAGGGTTTCTCTTTAAAATTCTGATCAGACGATCATCTTCTTCGATTTAACGCGTTTAAATTGTTTTTCAAAATTTAAATGATTTTAATTTTCTAAAGCTGATTCAACAGTCATAAATCATCGAGTCCTGTTAGAACAGAAATTTTGTCATTCTGTTTCACCTTTTTTTAATGGATCGAAATTTTCGAGGCTATTTTGTCATATTTCATACTAAACTTTAATTCTTTAATTTGTTGAGTAAAAAGGAATTCAGAAAGCCTGAAACCGACTCACTTGTATCCAATCGGCTCTTTGTTCCTATTCAGTTAAAGTAAATGGAAATTCTGATTTTTGTAAGAAGTGCAAAAAAGTAAAGGTCGAAGAGTAAAGGTCGTGTGCAAGGCTGATACCAAATATAGCACCCTCTGACTCTTCACTTTATCTGCTTTTTTGTATGACGTTACGTTTTTTGCATAGTCAGAAATGCATGTTTACCACACTACATTTTCTTCAACACTAAAGAAGAAAGAAATTGAGTGCAGGAGTTAAGTCCCATTATTCGGAATTCAATGACCTGGGCGTTCAGTCGATTGTCCTTCATTCTGTCGTTTCACGCATTCAAGGGCAAATATTTAGAAATCGAAAAAACTTGAATGTGCCATGCTGAGAAGAACCAAGTGCGCACAACATTTTATGACGTATTTACGACATCGTTACGAGATCTTTACGACGACTTTAGGACATCCTATGTCCATGTCGTTAAGATGTCTTTACGATGTCGAAAAGACATCGTCAGATCGTATGACGTCTTTACGATGTCGTAAAGACATCTTAACGATATGAACATAGGATGTCGTAAAGTTGTCGTAACGATGTTGTAAAGACGTCGCCAACTTTTGTGCCCACTGGGAACAAACCTGTAGCAACCGTTGCTATGGGATTTTATTGAGTGAGAGAGGAGGATTGATGAGGGGTACTGGAACCGCAAGGTGAAGGGGTGGAGATTAGAGTAGGGTTTTTGGGTGGGATGGTGGGGGAAGGGGAGGGGGTGAATGATGAAGAGATGGGATAGGGCGTTTAAGGAGGATGAAAAATCGTATAAGGATGTAGAAGAGTGAGAGGAGGATGAGGGGGTGGGGGAAGAGAGATTATAGGAGGAGGGGTATATGAGAGGTGCGGATATTTATAATGGTAAAGAAGGCGATCACAGAATGGGTTACTTAAATAGGATTATTTATTAGAGATTATTTAAAAAGGCTATGAAAACTGTTCTTGTACGCGTATGCCCCCTACGATATTCGTACACTCAATTAATGGAATCAGTGTGCATATGCACTGTGTTCCAAATTTTGGGATACACATGTGCACCTCAGTGTACAAATTAAAAGGAATAAGCATTTGCATTATAGTGAATGAATGTAATATGAGTACTAACAATCATTTATGTAGTCAAATCAGGAGCTTTATGTCTCAAGTATTTTTTTTTTTTTTGCTAGCTGCAGTTGTTGCACAATATAATATTTAGATTAACCCATGGTGCAACTAAAAAGTTTTGCACCATTGCTTCAGTAAATAAAATGTAGGTAATATAATATGTGTAAATTAGTATCACAATAAGTGACAACGCGTATATCAAATGAATAATAATTTAACCAAATTTATTTTTCTAGAACAATTAATGCAAGTATACATATAATATATCTGTCGCAGTCACTTGATGTAATTATACATTTCGTGAAATATCTAGATAGTTCATAAACTGCTATCGGATTGTGTAATAATCGACAGTTACACTATCTAAAATGGACTAATTACACTCTCTAAAATGTTTAGCCGTTTCATGAACTGTGCAAGCACCTTTAGACAAATATTGTATTAGATCGGAGTTTCACTATCTGGCTAACTATTCTAGCCATTTCATGAAACGACTAACGTGCTATCAAGCACACAGTATAATAAAGTTCAATGAATATAATTTTAAGTAATCGTCGCTTAATCCAAGGTTTTGATTATTTGATTGTTTAAGAAATATTTATCTTGTTTGAAATCAGGGCCCTGGCGGACCGGCTGAACGTAAGCGTTACGCTACAGTGTA
Source organism: Andricus curvator (assembly GCA_932195095.1). Classification (NCBI taxonomy): domain Eukaryota; kingdom Metazoa; phylum Arthropoda; class Insecta; order Hymenoptera; family Cynipidae; genus Andricus; species Andricus curvator. Next base: position 31,209 of record CAKNYM010042840.1, on the reverse strand, counting down.
TCCATAATGTGTAAAGTAAAATTTATGTTAAACAATGCAACATTTTTATTCTGACAAATTTTGTCGCAATTTTTGGAAATAATTATGAAAAGGACATTTTTTTAAACCTGAAGTTTTATATTTCCAAAAAAATGTACTTTTTTTAAATCCCTGTGGTTGCTTCTTAAAAATGCTCCCTTGATTTTAAACGAACTAATATTTTTAAAACAATCAAAATCTAGGATTCAGTGATGATGACATAAACTTATATTCATTCATTCATTGAGCTTTCTTACACTATGTGCTCGATAGAACGTTTTTCTTTTCATGAAATGGTTAGAATAGATTATAGACAGATAGCGCAGTTCATGAAACGGATAAAAAAATTTAGAATAGTGTAACTGTCGATTATTATACAATCCGATAGCAGTTGATGAACTGTCTAAACATTTCATGAAATGTCTAATTACACTAAGTAGCTACGACATATCCATAATGTGTACGTCTCTCAGAGAGGTCCCAGCGGGCACAAAATTTGACGACGTCTTTACGACATCGTTACGAGATCTTTACGACGACCTTAAGACATCCTATGTTCATGTCGTTAAGATGTCTTTACGATGTCGAAAAGACATAGTCAGATTGTACGAAATCTTTACGATGTCGAAAAGACATCGTCAGATTGTACGACATATTTACGATGTCGTAAAGACATCTGAATGACATGGGCATAGGATATGGTAAAGTTGTGGTAAAGATTTCGTAAAGACGACGCCAAATTTTGTGCCCATCGAGGTGTCCAGCCTTATGATATTCACGTTCTTGTGATTGCTGGTCAAAATTTGCCGCTTTAAGTTCCCAGCCAGGTAAATATTCCAGTAATCGTGGAGACCTTAATCCTGATATTAGTGAAGCTATGTATCATTCTTACATTTTACTTAATTCAAATGAATTGGAATTAATAAATAGTTTATAGCATTACATATTAATTTAGAACATATTTGATCGGCAACTCTATTCAAGTGATATAACAAAATTTTCAAGATTATTGGGATCGTCACGATTACTGGGGCATCTGCCTTAAATCTATTTGTACTATTCTTATGTACACCGAAAGCAATCGGATGAGGATGTGTTTCATATCTTAGAAAATACGTGCATTTTTCTAATAAATATTCATTGTTCAGTTGTCAGAATTTTATTTCTATGTACTGCAAAATAAATCGTGAAAATACCTGATCTCTCCCACACTAAATCTCAGCGTGTCAACTTTTTAACGAAAAGTGGATCAAAGCGTTGCACAATGAAAAGGTAGTTGACAACTACCCCAGATAGCAAAATGCCCGCCGAATGCAAGCGATCTGCCGGCCCGCAGTCCGATCGATCGGACCGACGTGCCGGCAGATATGCACCTTAATGTGCA
>CAKNYM010042840.1:0-19807 GCA_932195095.1 Andricus curvator | reverse complement strand
TTGATGGTCAACAGTTTACATTTGTTCAGCGTGTGATTTGCTTTCCTTAAGTTTCGAGCAAGTGCCCTAACTTTTGGAGTGAATTTTTTATTTAATGTTATGTAGCTAATCACGAACTGAATATTTGATGTATGCCGTCTCGCCGTTTCAATTTTGAATTGAAGCTGTGTAATACGCTCGCGAGTCTTACTCAGACGTACTGAAGTATCGTTACTTCTACTGTCGCTAAGCAGGGAGACCGCCTTCTCGTAAACAACACAGTACAGATTCCAGAGATTAACATCTTCGGGGAGCAAATCGGGGAGAGCAGTATTAGCTTCAGCTAGTTTGTCCGTCCTGAGAAAGACTTTTTGGTGGATAGATCTCCTACTTCTCATGTTAGCATTATCGGCTATCAGCAAAGGTGCTCTTGCTGGAACGGGTGGAATGTTCGCTGGAGGATGTTGCTCTTGTTCTTGTTGATAAAGAGCTTCATATCCGTTTTTTCGCAAAAAGGATACCTTATCTCTTAAATACTGAGGCGTTTGATGAGCATATTCCGGGTGCATATTGACCCAACGGTCATGTAACCTCTGCATGAATCCTCTTCGCGCCGGTGAGCCTCTTTGCCAACAGGTAAGGATGTCCCTCCTGAGTTGGTCCGACCACTTAAATCAATGTTCTCGCGTTTGTCCGGGGCCATTGCCTGGTCATCGCCTCGGTTCGGTCCTATTGCCACTCCCAACTGAACCATGGCCTCCATCCGAGAGAGGCCTATTGTGGGTGGCACTGCACGATACTGGTGTCGTAACCGCATAATTCATTGCATTAGGGAGTTAGCGCAAAGCAACGTGGCTGACTGCAAGAGCCGGAGCTCTCGGGCGATGGGGTCGCCACATCCCTACGCTTAAAATGTCATATTATTATTGATATTTACTTGGACCTTACCTGAGGAACCTTGGGACGCAGGATTGCGTAATAGAGGGGTAAAGGCAGTTTTGTTTTCAAATCGGTCAAGGGGAGACAGGTGTGGCTCTCGCCCTCTCGTGTGTATATGTGTGTGTTATCGCCTCGATTATCTAGTTAAGTGTGTTGGGAAGAATGGTGAATTGTTTTTACCTCTTAAGGAGAGATGAAGTATGAGTTCGGCTCTGATGAGTGATGAGGTCGTGTGAAAAGTTTCCGGAACTAGTTAAAAATTTATAAAGTACTTTGGTCCGGCTTGGACAGATCTGGTTTGGATCAAGGCTCGGATGAGCATGATAGTGTGTGAACTTATAAAGTGATTACATTGTATAGTCCGGCTTGGAAAGATCCGGTTTGGATCAGGGCTCTGATGAGTTTTACTTATCACTATTTTTAGTGAATTGAATTGTTTGGCTCCTCTCGGGTTTTCTTTTCTACAAGTGGGTTTTTCCGGTCGGGTTTCACTGAAGCACATTCATGTGGAAGTGCAGGCAAATGTGGGAGCCCATAAAGATAAACTTATTTAAATAAATTTGTTTTCTTGTATTTCCGCCTGACTCATTTCGCAACCCTTCCTCTTGTCTCGCTCCAGTTGTGTTCGAGAGGGAGGGATTGTGACGAGCCTAAACCACCCTCTCTCGGTCGGCTATAACGAAGGTGTAATAGACATTTTTCAAGTCTATGTTGATAACCTCGTTGTGTAATTCACAACCCAGTATTTACGTTTAAATGTAGAGGTTTGCGACGTCGCGCCACGCCGATGCCGCCCCCTATTTTTCATTCCCGCCGGGACGCCGCCGATTTTTATTCGGCGCGCCGGTGTGCCGCCGTTCTCAATTTTCGGCGGCGTCTATCGGCGGCGTGAGGATGTCAAGACCACTCAAAACTGAAGTTGGCTGCACAAAAATGCTCGAAGATCGTATTCCGTTGCAAATCATTCATAACAATTTTATGAATAATTTACTAATATTTATATTCTTATTCATGAGAGTCACAGAGTCCGAAAATCATAAAATGTTGTCGGTGTGTGACTCTCTGTATGTCTGCCTTATGTATGTCTGTATGTCTGTTTGGTAACCTGAATCTTGTAGCCAGGATAACTTTTGAAGTGTTTGTACAATCAAGTCAGCCTTTGATAAACTTTTTCAGGGTCCTAAAATGAAGAAGTTCGTTAAACAGATATTTCCGACCAAAATTACAAAATTTAGAGAATTTTCAAAATTTGAAGAAAACAAATTTAGAGTTTTAGAAATGTTTGTCAAAGTTTCTAGTGCATGACAAGAACACTTGCAAATTATCCTAATGACATTTTTAATTTGGATAAAAATTAAAAAAGTCATAACATTTTGAAATTTTTCAAAAAATAAAAAAGACTATTTTTCTGATAGATTAAGAAATTGTAATCAAAAGTTTTACTAGATATTAAATTTATTTCAAAACTATCCCAATGACATTTTTCGATTAGACTAAAATTCAGTAAGTTAAAAAACAATCCTCATTCGTGATAACTACAGTTTTGTAAAGAAAATAATGTATACAGATTAAAGAATAAAATAACTTTGCGAAAGGTTTAGAGGCAAAAAAACAAAAAAATCAAAAATACATTTAAAAATTAAATCGAAGGGGATTGCGTTACTAAGCGATTTTATCGCTTAAGATTTCTTCTAAGTGTTCCTTTTATTAAGAGTTTTATATGAATAAATAATAAATATTTATTAAATTTTATAAATAAATTTTTTTCCTTATCTTTTTCCTATTTATAAACAAAAAAAAATACATGAAAAAAACTATTTCACAAACACGCGCCGACATTAACGCCACCACGCCGCCGCCGAAAATTTGGAACGGCGTCTCGCCGGCGCGCCGCCAGTCACCGATCAAATTTAGCCTAAACGCCGCCGCCGATCCAACTGACGTCGGCGTAGACCTCTATTTAAATGTCAAAATTAAACTTTACCTATTCATCATCACCGCGGTCGAATTTCAGTTAATGGTAGTTTCATATTTAGAGCGCGGAAAAGAATATTATTCTGTGATATTCAGCTAACAAATTATAAAAATTAATAAATGAAAATGTCGATGTTAAACTAGAAAAAGACGGCGAAAACAGTAGCTAAATAAAAAATTATCTTCAAATATTTTATTCTGAACACAATTTTTTAAAATAATCTTCTTTAAAGTACGAATTAATTACATAAGATTCCTTGGTGACCGGTACATTTTATTTTCAGGTTGGAAATTATCCGTTGGGGTTAAATGACCATTTGAAAACTCTTAAAACATACATCTGATTTATAAGTTCTATAATAAATTTGATATTTCTTAATATTTCATTAATGTGTAATATTATTAGGACTGTGGACCTTATTTTCTCAGTTTGACAGCCAATCGACATGGCTTATCCTAACTCTCATGCGACGAACTACTACATTGAAAATTATTACTACATTCGCATCTTCTTATATAGATGTCAATTGTTTTTCTCAGGGCAAAGATTTGATCAACTTGTTTATCAAAATTTAACACCTTGGGATTGAGTGTTGCCGTAACTTTCCTAAACCTCAGCCCAAGAGTTTTGGCCCAGAGTTGGGCCAATAGTCAAAGTTACTCATTTCAGAAGAATTTCCCGTAGTTCACCCGACGTTTGGGGCAAGAAGTTTTGCCAATAGTCGTTCAGCCTCTGACTGCCAATGTTGGTTGTTTAGACTGGCCCGACAGAGGAGAAGTCTTATAAATATAAATACAAAAGGTGGTTCAACTCTGGTTGCTTATCCTCGGCTGGCAAAATCTGTCCTAATTTCAGCCAATGGTCTTATTCTCATTGTCGTTGTAAATTCGCACATGGGCCCCTATACATAGTGTTTTCCTAACTATTGTAATCGATACAATACACATACCGCTGATGTAATTTTAACTTCCGTAACGTTTATTATAACTAATCCACTGAAGAAATCCTCCTCGCCTGATGAGAATGCAAAATTATTCGATTGTTCTTATAAATAATCATTTGTAAATGTAATTTTTAAAATCGTACCTTGTTTCAATTGAAAAATTAGCAGTACAGGTAAATGTATTCCTGCGAAAGTTAAGTTATAACATTCACAGAGTCAGTGAATTTAAAAATTACAATGATCGCCTGAAAACCACTGTGTAATAATGGATATAACAATATTTTTTTTGTTCACAGACCGATCATGACCCTCGAAATCCAGCATACATAGCGACTCAAGGACCTATACAGGAAACAGCTTCTGACTTTTGGCAGTTGGTATGGGAACAAGGCAGTGTAGTCATAGTAATGTTGACTCGTCTGACAGAAGAGGGCAAAGGCATGTGTTCTCGTTACTGGCCCGGTGAAGGTTCTGAACTCTACCATATTTACGAGGTCCATTTAGTTTCTGAACACATCTGGTGCGATGATTATTTGGTGCGCTCGTTTTACCTTAAGAATCTTAGGACCGGCGAGACCCGGACTGTGACTCAATTCCACTTCCTCTCTTGGCCAGAAAACGGAGTGCCTCATTCTACGAAGGCTTTGCTCGAATTTCGAAGGTTCGTGGCATTTATTATGGAATATTGTAATATATTTTTATTTTGAAGTATTAATAACACAGGCTGACAAACTTTGTACCCAAAGACCGGGCTAGGTGACCTCGAAGGATTTTGATGTCCTAAAAACGAATTCGCTGTCCAAATTTTTCCTATACGTCAGGATTTCAAGATATCCTAACCTAAAAGTCGAAAAATGGCTATTTTCAGCCATACTTGAAACAATATAATACGCCATCGTTTAGCATTTATTTTTACCTTTCATTTCCATTTTGGGTCATTCCGCACCGATTCTTTTTCTCCGAGATATGTCAGTGTGAAACTGAAATGGTTAATGTGCCATATCTCGGCGAAAAAGAATCGGCTCTGGATGATTCAAAATGGAAATAAAATTTTAGAAGGAATACTAAACGATGGTATAAGTAGTTTTATGAAAAAAAATTGTTGCTCAGGTTATAGTGTTTCAAATCTGGCTGAAAATAGCTATTTTTTAACTTTTGGGTTAGGATATCTCGGAATCCTGACGTGTAGGAATAATCTGGACACCGGATTTATTTTTAGGACATGAAAATCCATCGTTTTCACGTAGTACAGCCTTTGGGTACAAAACAAGTACATTTTTGTCGGCATGTGTAACATAACAATTAGGAATGTGCTTTTTAAAACCTGTTCTGACGGGCCGGGTCGGGCCAGCTCTTGATCACAAGTTTCCGGACTGAGCCCGTCGGCCCGGCTCGACCAGAACCGAGCCCGAGGGTGACCCAACCAGACCCGACGTCATTTTGCATACCCCTAATAAAAATGCACATTCCATTCTTTCTCTTTGAAGCAATATGTACACAATGTCTTCTGATTTGATGTTCCTATTATCTTCAGCAGTCTATAATTTTCTGTGTTTCTACGTAAGACAAAAATAATAACACAAGAGGTAAAAAGATACAATTTTTGGAAAGTGAAATATGATAAAGTGATAATACTAAATAGAAAAGGATAGATTTCTCCCCTATAGCAATAACTATCCTCCATCTTCCTCGAAAAAAATGATGACAAAATACATAAGATTTATCAATATTTTCAGGAAAGTTAATAAATCATACAGAGGAAGATCTTGCCCGATAGTTGTCCACTGCAGGTAAGATATTTAATACTAACTTACAAAATTCTTTCCCTAACTGATATATCGAAAGGACAACAATTTTGAGGAATAAAAAGTTGTACTTTTCCTCTATTTATTACATGGTTATATTCTACATAGTATTGTATTCTTTATATTGAAGGGGGTGGGGACTCCTACAAGGTTAATTTCCGGCTGTCAGACTGAGCACATATTGTTCCATACCCTATATTTATTCGTTATAAGCTTCAGTCTAGGCTTCATTTAAAAAAGTCAGTACTAAAAATTCCTCCTGCAAAGTGCAACGATTATTTATTGAAAAAAGGTTATCGTCTTTGGGATAAATGACCGTATAGCTTAGCAGATACCCCCTTTAAGTCATCAGTTCAAACAAGATATCTTTGTACTTTTATATAAAATCAAAAATCCCACGTTAGGAGTTACCCATTGGGAGCGCATAATTTATATTTACCTTCAGTGGAATCAGTTTTACATTAATATTATTATTATTTATTCAGGGAAGACCTAGATTCGACTCTTGGCAGAGCTCCAGAAAGAGCATCTTTTTCACCGAAATATTGACATCGTTAGTATTTGATAAAAATACTAATAATTCGTGACAAGTAGACCAAAGAAAACTAGGGACTTTCTGAAATCAATACAATAGAATACAATACATATGCCAGACACTGACATACAACGTGTATGAAAGTTTCGTTATATTTACAGCACATCCTACATTCTGTTATGGTATTGATTCCCATCTTGTATTTGTGATAGTTCAATAATAGTTGTGCCCCGTGAGCATCTGAACTATTGTGCTCACATCTTTATTAGGCTCTTCAGGATTTCGCAAGCCTTAACCTTCCTACGGTCGTGGCTTAGAATGGACTTGGCTTTCTGACACCCCTCGACTTGCTCCCAGTATTTTTTATGTTGCTTCCGGATACATTGTTTAATGGCAGAACTGATGTAGCGCGTTACTGGTATCATACTAATACCAGACCTATATATGCCTTTGCGCCACACATTCCTTTGCCATTAGATCTACATTTTCGTTGTCCCTGATGTCCACATACCAACATTAGAGCCCTATTATGCTTTCCTGCAAGTTTTTACAATGCCTTCTTGCATTCCGAACCTGATTTGCTGACACTTTTGACTTACCAACTGCAAATAGCGCTGCTTTGCTACTAAAGCAGATAATAATCTGCTTACCAACTAATACGGCTTCCAGCAGAGTCCGAACAGAGTGCCAAACCTTGCGATGTCATTCTGTGCCTTCGAAGGCTCCAACTTCAGTCAATGGTAAACCACCGCGGAGGAGCACCTTTCCAACCTATTTCTTCAACGCATCCGTATCTGTGATGCTAACGTGGATGAGTTTATTGAATTGGATGAGTCATTAGAATCGGAGTTAAAGCAATGTCTTCAAGGATCTTGGTATGAGCAATCTTTCAAGATCATTTACGTGCACCCATTATGTGGTTCATCGCCCAGGCTGCCAACGCCGTACCTGCAATATGCAGGGGTTCCTATTTACTCATGTTAGCTTAGAAGGTTACACAACAAACCTTCTTCATTGATGCTTCTAGAAACTTCGACCAGTTCCGATTTCCATTCAAAAGCACTCCCAGATACTTGGCACTAGATTAGCCCCGCTTACTAGTAACCCGCCTAATATCTTAGGCATATAAGCCCTGCTTGTTGAACCTTTGAAGGAGCCCATCCACCAGGATACAACACATGAGGGGTGCCCCCTCTAGGACATCCCGCTCCCCCTTCATGTTTTGAGTTGCTTCGTTATCAGTATAAAGGTGTCTTCCATGAAGCCCCCTTGCTCAAGCTGATATTCCAATTATGTTATAAAAGACTTGTTTCCACCCCTTGTGCAGTGGTACATTCGATAGCACCTCATGTCGGATGTATCGCTCGACCAGCTTCATTATGGAAGATGTCATACTGTTCGGGTGGAAGTCCTTGGATGCAGTTTAGCCCTTCCAGTAAGAAGGAGTTGATTGGAGCGCAAAGACTGGTATTTAAGAAAACGAACATTTCAAGACCTTTAAATACGTATTACCATTCAACATCTTGGTAATGAAGAAACATATACATATCTTTGAATACCGCAAGCGGAAACCCAAAATGTGCGTGTGTTAAAAACGGCCCTTTCAAAAAAAATTATCGCCAAATTCTCAGCAAAATTTGGGCTTCCGAATTATCTGGGAAGAACAAGATCCAGGCCACTAATATGCTGTCCGTTCCTCTACTGCTCTACACGTTTGATGCAGTAAAATGGAACGTCGATGAGTTGAAGCAACTTGACCGAAGCACACGCAAGATGATGACAATCCATCGAAGTCATCATCCTAGATCTTCCGTACCTCGAATATACCTTCCTCGAAATAAAGGAGGTAGAGGCTTGCTAAGCTTGGCGTGTCTTAATCGAAGAACGGTTCTGGCTACAGCCTGCTGAGTTCTAAATAGCACAGATTATCTTATGCGACTCGTACATCAACATGAATTCGTCAATGCTGCGGTGTTTCTATACCGTGCTGCAGATAGGGCCGCAGAGGAGCTTGGTCTTCCATTTGATCCCAGCGACATTACACATGGCCTAGCATCACTAACACCTCTGGTGCTAAAAAGTCATGTACAGGAAGCAGAACATTCGCTGAGAATATTATATATAAGAGAATATGCTGAAAAGCCCTTCCATGGTAAATTCTACGGCATTATACGTAGAGAAGAGCTATCGATGGGTCTGTCCAACATGTTTCTTAAGTCTGCTGGATTGAGATCGGAGACTGAGGGATTTCTTTATGCCTGTTAAGACGGCGTTATAGACACCTTAGTGTACCGCGAGCGTATAATGAATGTACCTGTAGGCTATACCAACTGCCGAGCGTGCAAGCAAGAGCCAAGAAACACGTGGACATATTCTCACTCGATGCTCAAAGTATGTCCGCTACGGGTACATAGAGAGACACAATGCGGTTCTAAAAGTATTATATTACCATCTCAGGCACTTATATGGTGTTGATCTATTGCCCGTCTTGCCATACGCCCAGGGGGGACTCGAGTCCGTTGTGGAGAATGATCAGTGTAAGATCTACTGGAATTTCTCATTCTTCACCACTCAAAGTATCAGTGCTACAAAGCCTGATATTGTCCTCCAAGATCTGAAGACGAAGATCATTTACTTGATTGAATTCTCGGCACCAGCCGATGGTAATATCACGGCAAAGGAGGAAGAAAAACATGCGAAATATCGAACACTTCTTTTCGAGCTGTGCAGGCTGTACCAAGGCTACAAAGTCCATCTTGTTATTATTATTATTATACCATTAGGCCATTTCCCATTCGAGGCAGGCGTGACTTGCTCGGTTGGAAAATAGTAGTGTGTATTGTGGGTACATAGGTATAAGGTAGATGGGTATATAGGTGTTAGGTATAGATGTTTTAGATTTATCTGGAATTCTCGTTTTATTTATTCAAATGACACGTTCATTCCGCAACACTGCTCCGACCCAGGTTGCTGATCAATCTCTCTAGCGATCATCCCAGGTGAAGAGCCTCACAAAATTGTTATGTGTGGTTCCCCACTTGGGCCCATTTAGTATCCAAGGTCTTTGTTTCAGGCGTCATTCACTCTATTGTCACTCTGTTTACAAACTATTTGTCGCCACACTTTTCTGTCCTGGCATACTACTCTAGCTTCCTTCACGTCCATGCATTTTTTTATGCGAGCCCTCGTATTTCTAAGGCTTCTTATGTCTCTTCGGATTAGGGTCTCATTCACAGATTCTAACAATTCTTTTGACGGTCTACCTCTGGGCATTCTGCCATTTACATCACCTTTATACACTTGTTTCGTTAGTCGTTCATCTTTCATTCTTTCAAGATGTCCGAACCATCTGAACTGATTTCTTTCTCATGTGTCAACTATTGTCTCTTTTGCACCACATTCTTTGAGGATTATTTCGTTTCTTACTTTGTCCATCAGTGTTTTCCCGCAAATTGTGCGCAGAGGTTTCATGCCAATCGCGTTAATTTTACTCTTATCCTTTTCTTAACAGGTCCATGCCTCGCTACCGTATAGCACAGTCGGTACAAATACAGAATCATGTATTGCCATTTTAGCTTTTTTTTATATATTTTTACTTCTGAGAATAGACCCTGCTCTACCGATAACCTTCTGACCCTCGTTTATGCGCCTATCTAACTCCCCATCTATCTTCCCGTCACTAGTGAATAGGCTACCTAGATATATGTACTTGTCAACTTGTTCTAATCTCTCATCATTTAGGACAATGTTGCACATTGTTTTCTCAGTTTTTCCTTCAAACACCATGATTTTTGTTTTATTTACGTTAATTGTAAGGCCCATGTTCTTCATGCTTGTATTAAGTTTATTCAACATTCTTTGCAAGTCCTCGATTGATTCTGCCATAATAATCTTGTCGTCTGCGAAAGCTAACCCACGTACCTTCACTGTTTCGAGATCTACACCTTCTTCGTCGAAGAGGGCCATTCTGAGACACTTATCCATAAATATGATAAATAGCCATGAGGACATAACGCATCCTTGTTTCACGCCTTGCATAATATAGAACCAGTCACTCAGTTTCCCATTTACTCTTACACTCGCTTTACTACCTGCATATATTGATTTTATTGCTTGTAGGAGCCATCCATTGACTCCGTACTCTTTAAGGACTTCCCAAAGTTTACTTCTATTTACCTTGTCAAATGCTTTTTCTAGGTCAACAAATGCACAGAAAACTTTCTTTCCTACTCTTAAGCTTTTTTCTGTGATCTGTCTTAAACTAAATATCTGATCTGTACATGATCTTCCTGGCATAAATCCACTTTGGACTTCCCATATCTTTTCTTCTGTAATTTTCATTACCCCACGAATGAGTATTTTTGAGTATATTTTCTGTACATGATCTTCCTGGCATAAATCAACTTTGGACTTCCCATATCTTTTCTTCTGTAATTTTCATTACCCTACGAATGAGTATTTTTGAGTATATTTTACTTCCAGTACTTAGTAAGCTGATACCTCTGTAATTACTGCAGTTGCTTTTATCTCCCTTAATCGGCTGTCTTGGAGGTATGAAAGCTTAATTTCTTGTCCAGCTCAACAAAATCTCGGCTTGCCAGCGTCAGGATCAGTCCATCGCAAACCGGATGCAAAAGGCTGTTCTTCAAAGATCACTTCATCTGGTCCGTCAACACTGTTCCTCATAACATTCTATAATGATTGGTAGCTCTAAAAAAGTATCCACAGGTGAAACTTTCATCTTCAACTGTGCCGTCTGCCGCGTAAGGTCATCCGCGGCTAGAGACCGGGCTCCAAGGAACAGTGTTGCATGAATTCTCTCACGTAAATTTCCCGCTCTTGCTTACCTTCTGGGATAGAAGGAGCAGGAGTGGATGATGTACACGTTCCACTTTCGTCGGGATTGGTTGCTTTTTAAGTAACCATGATCCTAGCTTCTGGAGCCTACAACTTCATTTAAAATTAATTTCCAAAGTAAATCAAATTATAAGAAACCAAGAAATAATATATACAAATACATAAACAATGATTATTAGAATAGTATATTTATGAATTTCTAATTATTTTTGTATTGGTTTTTAAATAAAATTGTGTTTTATAAAGAATATAACTAACAGTAAAATAATGAAAGCATATTTTGAAGTTTAAAGTTGTATTTATTTTAAACTGTTAGTAACATTTGAAAATTGAATTGGATGAACTGTACATTAGAATAAACCAGGCCCGTATCCAAGATTTTTGTTCCCGGGGGGGGGGGGCCCCCAGATTGGAAAGAGGACTGATGTACAATTTTTTTTACAAAAGGCTTCTCGAGATCAAGTGTTCGTGTAAAACATAATACAAATTACATAATTATGTGAATGATCTTAAGGTAAGAGAACTACGAGAAACTATGCACGTAAGGAAACTAGATATACTATGTGTACCTGAGACGAAGAAAAAGGGTTGCGAAAGTAGAAACATAGAAAATGGGGTGTTGAAAGGCTGTTTTGAAATATGGTCAGGAGTAGATAGTGAATAACATGGTAGTCAAGGGGTCGGCTTGATTATGAATGAAAAAGCAAGATAGCATCTCAAAGATCAAGAATATGTATCGCCCAGATTGCTGTGGGTTAGAATGAAGGTAGGAATCAGAAGATTATTTATCATAGCGTGCTACGCCCTAGTTGATAGTGACCCGAGAGAAGTCAAAGACGCCTTCTGGGATACTTGAAATGATACAACACGTACTTGCGATCATGGTGAAAGAATCATTATGCTAGGAGATATGAACGGATGGGTCGGCGTCCAACGTCAGGGTTCAGATACAGAAAGAGTGCTAGGTAATTTTGGGGATTCAAGAAAAAATTATAACGGGGAACGATTAGTTAGCTTATGATTAGAAAAGGGTCAATTTATTACAAATACTTGGTTTAGACATGAAATGATTCACATGTACACCTGGCGTAAAGGAAATAGCCACAGTATAATTGACTTCGTTATTAGGGATGAAAGACTAAGAGAACTAGTAAAAGATACAAGAGTCATGAGGGGTTCCGAATGCAATACTGATCATTACCTTTTAGTCTCCAAAATAAACTTAGGGCGGGGATGGAGAAGAAAGAGAACAAAAGAAACGAAACAAACGCGAATAAAGATTGAAAATTTACAGAAACCGGAAGTGCGGATAGACTTTCAAAATAAGTTAACCGAACGCATAGATAGGGCAACTTAGGAAGCGCTTATAAGCAATAAAGATATAGAGGGCGCGTGGACTTTGTTACGGGATATCATTGTGAAAACTGCGACTGAAGTGTGTGGTACGGCGGTTGTAGGAAGAAAGTCTGGTGATGCATGGTAGAATGATGAAATTGAGGCATCCCGGCAAGAAAAGAAAGAAGCGTACAAGAGAACGTTGAACATCACAGGTCTCAGCGATGGGGAGAGAAATAGGCTCAAAAATGATTACAGACACAAAAATAGGAAAGTTAAACGACTAGTCAAGGAAAGTAAAGATAAAATCAGAACAGAAGAAGAGAAGAAGAGGAGAAAATACAAAACGACTTTGAAGGAAGCAAGAAACTAATATTTAAGAAGATGGAGGAAAGTAAAAGTACAGAGCTTGTCAGCATGAGAAACAGCAAAGGTGAAATGCTATATGATACGGACGGGATATTAGACGCTTTGAAAGATTCCTTTGAAGAATTATTACGAGGTGAAGCTATAGGACAACAGAACTACGACATAGAACATAATGCATCAGAAAACCCAATTGAGAAAGTATGTATCACTGAAGTTAGAGATATAATTAAGAACTGAAAAAACGGTAAGGCTGCTGGTGTAGACAGTATTAGCGCTGAAATGCTTAAATTCGGTGGTGAGTACATATCTCACAGGCTGTGCGAATTGATAAATTTATGTATCGAGATGGGGGAAGTATATACAGGTAACAAAGAGAGTGTAAGGGTTAATGGGAAACTGAGTGACTGGTTCGATATTATGCAAGGAGTTAAACAAGGATGCGTTATGTCCTCATAGCTATTTATCATATTTATGGACAAGTGTCTAAGAATGGCCCTCTTCCACGAAGAAGGTGTAGATCTCGAGACAGTGAGAGTACGTGGGTTAGCTTTCGCAGACGACAAGGTTGTTATAGCAGAATCAATCGAGGACTTGCAAAGAATGTTGAATAAACTTAATACAAGCATGAAGAACATGGGCCTTACAATTAACGTAAATAAAACAAAAATCATGGTGTTTGAAGGAAAAACTGAGAAAACAATGTGCAACATTGTCCTAAATGATGAGAGATTAGAACAAGTTGACAAGTACATATATCTAGGTAGCCTATTCACTAGTGACGGGAAGATAGATGGGGAGTTAGATAGGCGCATAAACGAGGGTCAGAAGGTTATCGGTAGAGCAGGGTCTATTCTCAGAAGTAAAAATATATAAAAAAAAAGCTAAAATGGCAATACATGATTCTGTATTTGTACCGACTGTGCTATACGGTAGCGAGGCATGGACCTGTTAAGAAAAGGATAAGAGTAAAATTAACGCGATTGGCATGAAACCTCTGCGCACAATTTGCGGGAAAACACTGATGGACAAAGTGAGAAACGAAATAATCCTCCAAGAATGTGGTGCAAAAGAGACAATAATTGACACATGGGGAAGAAATCAGTTAAGATGGTTCGGACATGTTGAAAGAATGAAAGATGAACGTCTAACGAAACAAGTGTATAAAGGTGAAGTAAATGGCAGTATGCCCAGAGGCAGACCGCGGAAAGAATGGTTAGAATATGTGAATGAGACCTTAATCCGAAAAGACATCCCTTCTAGAAATAATCGATTGCCCAGCAAAAAAGAAAGTATTGATACGAATTGAATTGAAAAGACTAAGACACCCTGCAAATCACGCTTTACGACGATGACGCATTGGACGTATGTGCCAATGCGTGTAAATTCGCGAAGACAGTATTTCAATTTTGAATGTTTCTATACGTACAAATACGGCGCAAAGGTCTAAAGTCAGCGAATACACTTCAATGCGTCAGCACGCAAACGACTCAACATTGGTCAATGCGTCAGCACGCAAACGACTCAACATTGGTCAATGCGTCTGAATTCTCGAGAGTAAAATACACACTTGAATTCGCCCTAATGCGTCACGGCGAATTTCAGCAAGTGTTTAAAACCAACATGCGGGGCATATAGAATTTATTGTAAATGTTTAGTAAATTGTCTCGCAGCTCAGTGGCGGGTACTCTGGACTGATACATGAGGGATCGCTGTTTAAAGTCTCGACGTATGCCCTTTTTATTAATTTTTTTTCTAATTGACCTTGACCACGCATTCATATGAATTCACACGCATTCAATTCGCGCCGTCTTAATTCATCTTAATGCGTCTCAATGCGTTTAAACGAGTCAGAAAACGTGATTCACGCGCGTTACAAAAATGTTAATTTGCCCCAATCCGTATCAATTCTTTCTTTTTTGCTGGGTGTATATGATTTATAACGATTAAGAGTGATCAAAAGTTGAATCGGTTTAAATTGTTGCTAATTGTGTCAATTGTTTCCAATCGGATTGAATTGAGTAAATACACTTGCCTGCAGTGCGCCCTCTGCAGTTTTCGTTTGTGACACACATGACGCGCACGTGTTTATAGGTTGGAAATTAAATTTCTTATAATTTAACAAAAATTTCAAGTACAAAAAATAGCATGTTTGTCTAGGCGGTATACCGAATGAAGAGTCGAAAATATGTGGGTTAGCGGTACGTAAAAATCGTGCCATTTAACGATGTGACAGTGATATAGTGTGATTATCAAGTAGGCAGTAGTAGTTTGATTTAGCGGGTATATTACTGTAAAACGTTTATTCACTTCTTTTTAAATTCATATTGTTGACATTTTTTTGTTTGAAAGAGTAAAAAAACCGCTTGTAAATGATTATCGCAATATTTTGAAACTCGGACTAAATAAATTGTGAGTAACTCATTAAATTCTTTTAATTTTTAGTAGATAAACTTATCCAATCCTTTTTAATGTCTTGCAGTCCCAGCTGAAAATTCCTGTACAGGAACCTCGGAGGATCTTGCACATGTTCCTGTACACGAAACTGCACACGAACCTGTAGAGGTGATCTTGACGGTTCCTGTGCAGGAATTTGGCGAAGGAAACTGCACATGATCCTGCAAAGGAACTTGTATACAAGCTAACCTTTGCATGGTCCTGTACAGGTTCCTTCACAGAGTCAATTGAGGTGTGGGTTCATGTACAGGAACATGTTCAGGATCCTATACATGAACCTGCTTAGGAACTAATCCGATGGTGGCTTGGCTCTCTCGATAGTGAGTTGGTTCTTCAAGGGAATAAAAGGAAGGCAAGTTTATAGCTGTAAGCGACATCAGTTTTCGCAATGGCTTTCTGTAAAGGACCCTATACGTGTTTCTGTACAGGATCCTTCCAAAGGTTCCTATAACGGCTTTCTGTAAAGGATCCTATACACGTTTCTGTACAGGCACATGTACAGGATCATTCAAAGGTTCCTTTGTCGGTGCAGGTTCCTTTGCAGGATCATGTACAGTTTCCTTCGCCAAATTCCTGCACAGGAACCGTCAAGATTACCTGTACAGGTTCGTGTACAGGAACATGTACATGATCCTTCGAGGTTCCTGTACAATTTTGAGTATTTCAAATAATTTGGTTTGCAATTCCTGATCTTAAAATCTTTTAATTTTAAAGGTTTCAAAATTTTAATTGTATAATTAATTGTATTAGATTGTTCAGAAGGCTTTATGTAATTAAAAAGTTAAAAAAATTAACAATAATTGACACAAATGGACTTGAATATTTAACTATACAAAAACTGTTATAGATTGAACTATTTTTGATTTAAACATTAAAAATTGTCGTATTTACAGGTGGAATAGTTCAACATTGTATTAAATGCATGCAGGAATCATCGCAACAACTGGTTTTCCTTCCCCAAGCACAGACATTTTCAGGGTGGCGATTCGGCGGACGATTTCAAATTCCCGGTCATTTCCCGGTCAAGTTTTTCAATTTTCCCGGTCAACTAAAAGTGACATATTCATATTTGCCGCAAACATTTATTTTGATTCATGACGTTCATTCTGAACATCCTTTAACACAACATAGCAAAACATTGCAAAATAAATGAATTTTTTAAAAATACTCAAATTTTCCACTAAAAAATAACAATTTTTTACAAAAAATGGAATAGTTAAACTTTCAGTTGAAAAAATTAATTTTCAACAAAAAAGATGAATTTTCAAACCAGAAGATTAATTTTCAAATAAAAAGAATTATTTTCTACAAAAAATACAATTTTTCAACAAAATACATGAATTTTTAACGAAATAGTGTAATTTTTTATTAAAGAAGACAAATTTCCAGCCAAATAGTTGAATTTTGAACTAAAAAAATAATAATTTCCAATCGAAAATAAAATAGTAAAATTTTTAGTGAACAAAAAATTAATTTCAAACCAAACATAAGAGTTTTCAACTAAAACAATGAATATTCAACTGAAATAGTTGAATTTGCAAGAAAAAAAAATTATTTTTACTACAAAAGATAAATTATCAATCAAAACTTAAATAATTAAATTTCAAGTTAAAAAAATTAATGTTTAACCAAACAAACGAAGTGATAAGTTTTCAAATAAAATTGTAAATATTTAACTGAAATAGTTGCATTTTAAACCAGAAAGATAAATTTTTTACTGAAATGATGAATCTTTAATTATAGTAATTGAATTTTTGACGAAGAAGATTAATTTTCAACCACGAAGATGAATTTCTACCAAAAGACGAACTTTCAACTAAAAAATATAATTTTTCAACCAAAAATTGAAGAAATAAATTTTTAGGCAAAAAATGAATATTAAAAAAAGGAGATGTATTTTTAACTAAAATTATGGAATATTCAACTGGAATAATAATTACATTTTCAGTTTAAAAAAAATCATTTTCAACCAAAAAACATCCAAAGAAAAAATAAGTATTCAAGCAAACAGCTCATTTTTCAACCAAAGAAATGAATCTCGAATTAAAACGATGAATCTTCAACCAAAAAAAATTAGTTTTTAGCAAAAGAGTTTTACTTTCAACCAAATGATTTTATTTCCTACCTGAAAGATGAATTTTCAACTGAAATGATAAATATTTAATTAGGGTACTTTGATTTTTAACCGAAAAGAAGAATTTTTAAACAAGAAAATTAATTTTCAAAGAAAAAGATCATTTTCTACACAAAAAAATCGATGTTTAAAAAAATACGCGAATTTTCAACGAAATAGTTGAATTTTCAATTTAAAAATTACAAATTAATTACAAATTTTCACCCAAATTGTTGAATTTTGAACTAGAAAAGCGCCATTTTTAACTAAAAATGGAACCGTTAAATTTTCAGTTAAAGAAATGAATTTTCAATCAAACTGATGAATGAATTACAAAAAATGACCAATTTTCCACAAAGTACATACATTTTCAAACAAATAGTTTAATTTTTAAATGCAAAATATCGATTTTCAACCAAATATTTGAAGTTTCACCAAAAAAAGATGAATTGATTTTCAACAAAGTAGTTACATTTTCAACTAGAGATGAATTTTAAATCAAAATTATGAATCTTCCAAGTGAGAGTGATAGTGGGGCAGAGGGTGACGAATTAACAAGTGAAAATGCTAATATCCTTAGGATATTAGAAGATGAGGAAGAATCTGAAATAGCTTCACTCTCAGTTAATTTTAATTTTTCTGTACCTACACTATTTCAAATAATTTATTTAATAAATTACATGTTTTTTATACAAAATTATAGACAATGAAATAAATAATTTGTTGAAAAAACTTCATCTAATTTGCAAATTTGTTGATGGCAGCACTCTCAGCTCGCGAAAATTATTACACAACATTTATTTAATTTTTTTAATAAACATTTTCAAATAATTCCCGCGAGACGAATGTGCTGCCATCAAATTGCCACTTCATAACCTCAAAATCCTACTACCGATTGGCCCGATTGGGAACGATTGAAACTTTGCAACACTCAATCGTTTCTAATCGTGCACACACGATTAAGAAACACAATCAGAAACAATTCAAATTTCTTTCTATCGTTCTGAATTGTTTTCAATCAATTATTTGTAGAAAGGGATAAGCAGCCATAGAAACAGGAGAGCTTGCATGAACAAATGCATGGACGTGAAAGAAGCTAGAGAAGTATGCCAGGACAGAAAAGTGTGGCGACAAATAGTTTATAAAAAGAATGTGAGTAGAGTGAATGACGCCTGAAACAAAAGACCTTGGATACTAATGGGCCCGAGTGGGGAACCGTGTGAAGCTCTTCACTTAGGGTGATCGCTAGAGAGATTGATCAGCAACCTGGGTCGGAGCAGTGTTGCGGAACGAACGTGTTATTTAAATAAATAACACGAAAATTCTAGATCAATCTAAAAAATCTATACCTCCTTCCCAACATTACTATTTTCCAACCGAGCGAGTCACGCCTACCCCGAAAGGGAAATGGCTTAATGGTATAATAATAATATAATAATATTCTCAATAAGATACTATATATATATATATATATATATATATATATATACATACATGAGAAAAGTTAAAGCATCATACATTTTGTTACTTGAATGTCACCATAGAGGAGTAATTTTCTCGATTTTTTCTTCGATAAGAGATCGATCACTTTTTCAGGATCAACAGGAATGTCCCAGTGAATTGAAATAATAGCAAACGCACTCCGTTTGTCGTGGTCCATTACACTTCGAGGTAGAGTTTTTATTCTCTTCTCTCTTCATAGTCGAAAACGATCTCTCCACGCTAGCCGTTGTGACTGGGGTAGTAGCCAAGATTCTAAGAAGTTTCATGAAGATTATATATATATATATATATATATATATAATATAAATAGCGTACAATTTTTCGATGCTTCATGGAAATGGAAACTTTGGTCTATACTTTGAAAAATAAAATAAATAATGTTTCCATCCAATTATTCCTCAATTTTTATGCGAAACTTATTATTTGAAATAGGGATTTATTTTTTTTCAAATTCGGTATCGATTTTGATACACCTTTGCATAGGTTAGATCTATAGTAAATGTGGATTACCCGTGGCTTCAATCCACTCCAAACCGATTTGCCCAACTATAGGAAAATTATGAGATTTTTCTCGACGCGTTGATGGACAATCTAATACACAATACTTCTGTTTGTCACTTGGATTCGGTCAGGGTTTCATAGTTAAATTTTCGATCAAATAAATTTGCTGAAATGTACCAACATAACTGTCAAATTCAAAAATTGAAACAAACGACGTGGGGAGGGAAAATCGCAGCGCCGTCTAACGGTGTCTCAGAGCAGAATCAGAATATGATACTTCAAGTTTGGCTATACTAGTGACCAGAGGCTGCCTGTGACCACCCATCTTACGGTCGTAAGACGTGGCCATAGGTGTGATTTACCACTGTTCTACTGGGAGCCAGTGTAATTTTCATACATGGCAGTTGCTCCCAGTGGGACCCTGGGGTTGTTGTCTGACCTTTTTTTTAATGTATATATATATATATATATATATATATATATATATATATATATATAT
>CAKNYM010042839.1:57177-71902 GCA_932195095.1 Andricus curvator | reverse complement strand
TAGGCATCAATAACAACAATAACAATACAAAATTCGATAGTAAATTTTCTGATGAAAAATTTTCTGAGGGAAAATTTTGTTCGAAAATCAGAAAAACGCTATAGGCTTCAATAACAACAATAACAGTACAAAATACTAAAGTAAATTTTCAGATGAAAAATTTTCTGAGGGAAAATTTTTTTTCGAAAATCAGAAAAAGGCATAATTTTTTCTAGATACGCCACTGCTAGGAGATATTGCTTTTCAGTGTCGCACGCACACTTGCAACTAGCTGTGAATTGCAATTCCCTGTAGTACCCAAAATACGTACCGGAACCAAAAATGTTTTGGGACTTTTCGATTTTAATTTTTTTTTATCCGCCATTTCAAGGAACGACAATACTCCTGGAGCACCCGGCACCCTGTGTATATATACGTATGTATAAAAAGAATAACAATAGGTTCCCATGTATAAAATGTGCTATCGCATCAACTTTGATTTTCGTTTAGTAACCGGCAGAAGCTTATCGTATAAACGGGAAGCCTAAGCTTAAAAATAGATGCTCATTCTATGAGTACTTTACTTTTCCCTTGCTAAGAAATTCTTGAATTCTGTATGTTGCATATTTTGTAAAACATTTATAAAATTATGTACCTAAAACTTTGCAGAACTAATCATTATTTAATCATAATTTAAAAGCGTAAATTATAATTTAAAAAAATATTTATGATGGAAATAATCAATATTATGTAATTCTATTGGAAAAAAGTATACCAGTCTTCGACATTTTTGAGATAAAAATACAAATGGGATTAAAAGATCAATGAATGTCATTCAACTACAAAGCATTATTTACGCGAGGATAAGTTTCTTCCTTCGTCGCAATTTAGAAATAAAAATGCAGAATTACGATAACTGTACTCTTGATTACACACTCATTTTTCACAAAATACTTTTGGAAAATGTCGAAACCCAATTTTATTCCAAGTTATTGAAATTCCGTCGCTCGAAATTTGTCACTCTCTTTCGGCCTGTCAATTATTGATCTTTGTTATAAGAAAGGCTTTCAATGTTTCAATTGTGTACCTTTTCGTTCTTATTAAATTTACCTCAACAACTAGATCACATCTCAGTTTCTTCATCAATATTTTAAAATTAAAAGAAAAATATTTCTCAATTATCCTTTAAATACAGTGTAGTCTCCTTCATTCCAAGTCCCCCGTAAACGGCTATTTCAAATTGCGCAGTTCCGTCAACTCCCACCACGGTCCCTGTACACTCTCCTCCGTGTCAGTGGGTGACCAATAAAAAAAAGGCCCGAAGAGCGCCCTCGTCGGTTTAAATTGAGTATTTTAGGATGACTTCATAGGAATGCAAACTTTTTCTAGAAAATATTATAAACGTAAAAGTCCATTCTTTTCTCGATTGACGACCTTTCAGTTTCACTAAATAAAATAAAATATCATAAATTTCAGGTTAGTGGCACCTCAAATTAGTAAACTCAAATTTTGGATAGTTGCTTGTATTTCGTGACACTGAAAGGTCGCCATTCGAAAAAATAATGGGACATGACTGAGAAAAAAGATTTTACACTTGAGAAATATTACTATTCAGACCTGTATCACTGACCTTTACCTTTAGAAATTTTCTCCAAAAAACTCGTGTGCAGTTGCAGTCTTATAATATGCTAACCTTCCTGACGGCTGACATTGCCACATAGCCTGATAGCATTGCCGCGAAATATTTGAGTCGCTTTTTGATTCTATTATATTGATTTTTATCTGGAACTTGTACTATGTCCAGGAAATTTTACATTTTTCACGTCATTCGTCAACAAAAACACTAGCCAACGGACCGCGACATTTTCAACTGCGCAAATCGGGGTCGTCTGAAACGTTTCCAATTGGAATACATAATATCGCGCAATCTCCGCATGTGAGTAACTGTGTCTTTGACCCTACGCTGCTTGTGTTTTTCATCCAAGAGTTGTAACCGTCTGTCGCCCCTTGAGTTGAGAAACTGCGTGGGACAGCAGTTCTAGGAATGTCGGGTGTACTTATCTGTATATTATTATTGATATTATTGATTGATTAAAAATAGACCTGCGATTTTTTGGTACATGCGTATTTGAAAAAGTTGCTTGCAGGGGGTGCATCGATGCAAGGCCGGAGCAGCCAGTGAACGTCGCTTGATAAGAAGAACCTGCCCACTCACGGTATAGGCAGGGGCCCCTCCAGCATTGAAAATAAATAATCTTTACGTTTCAAGGACGCGAAAATACGGGAGACTTCACTGTAGCTTGGTGGCCATTGAAACTGCAGAAAAAATGTCCGGCCATTTCCCGACTTCCCGGTCAAAAATGATTGTTTTCCCGCTTGACTAAGCGATTAAGATATGTTCAACATTTTAGAAATTCAAGGTAATATCGTCTATCTGGTAACATTGTACTTTTATGTCCCGGAAGTGACCAGAACTGTGTAAATTTTGTATTAGAAGAAAAAATATCTCACGAGCGCTTATTGCACTCGCCAACTTTAAATACATTTTTCTTGAAAAGCGGTTTTTCGAAGTTCCACTTTGGAAAGTCCCCCGGGTGCCTCGGGTTTTCCACCAAGAGGGTTTATGTACAGGTGACTAGCCAAACCTACTTATGTAACAAATTTCATCAAATGCAGTGTCAGAGAAAAAATATGCGTTTTGGGCCTAAAATGTCGGGAATTTATCCCGTTATATGTCCCCTTCTTTTGCAGAACGTCTCAATTTAATTACAAAAAATTTAGAGCATCCATAAACTATGACTTCATTATGACAATAATTAGTAATTAATAATATAAATTCAAGTTATATAATTCCTAAGTTGCTTTTTATAAAAAGGAACTTTTTATAACTTTTTAGGAACCTTCTTATAAAACATAATATATAATATAAAAAATTCCAAGTGTAAAAAAATCTCGGCTATTTTCCGGCTTTGTCCCGGTACTTGAAATTCCTGGCTTATTACCGGGTTTCCCGGTCAGTGACCACCATCCAGTGGGCATACACGTTAAAGAACCTCATTAAAACGACTCAAAATAGTCCGAAATCAGTCAAAATAACGTTCCTTAACATACAATGTTCCATACACGTTTCAAGGACGTATTTGGAACATGAAACGTTTTCAGAACACGATTTGGCCTGACTTAGGACAGTTTTTAGAACGCTCAAATAACGTCATTTGACTTGCGCGTCCAAGAAAAGTTTTTAGGACGTTCCAATTACGTTCTTCATCCCTAGGGATCGCGGGATCTTGTAGTTGGTGGGAGGGCCTACGGGTCTTATTGGACTATAGATCTGGATAGGTGAACCAGAGAGGCTCAGTCAGTGGGACTTAAACTAAGGAGCGATCCTTCCAGGGGGTAATGGCAAAGCCTCCTGGAATATCAAGGGCGCGAGTTCTCATGCTCCCAAGCTACGATGTGATCGCCGTGTCAAGGGCTGAATGGTACCAGGGTTAACAAATCCTTGAACATCCCGGCCCCGCCTATGCAAGCGGGGCTCTGCAGGGGGTGTTTCTAATTTCCCTAGCTTCTCGTGGGACAATTAATGAAACACGAAAAACAAAACAAGAACATTGAGGGTTCCGTTCCGGGACCCTTTTCTAACCCACCGCTGGCGATGGAAGGCTCCTCAGGGGGCAGTCTATCACGAGCGGTGCGAACTTCTGGATCCCTTGCGGCTCTGGACTACCGACCCTATCTAGGGGTCGTGAATTAGCCTTTCAATGGCTGAGACGGGAATCCCCATGATGCAGATTAATCTGCACCACAGCAAAGGCGCCTCGGCGGTTCTAGCCAGGCTCTTGCCAGTTGTGCAGGCAGGAATTGCCCTAATCCAAGAACCCGGGTTATACAGGGAAAGGATAAGTGGCTTGTCAGGATGTGGCTCCATATATAAGGGGCCACGAGAAAAAGCGCCAAGGGCATGGATAGCCGTCAAGGATATGGATGCGATCTTGCTGCCGAAGTTCTGCTCCAGAGATCTCACCGTTATCAAGGTGAGACTCAGGGGCAGTAGTGGAGAAAGGCTTGAGGTGTTTATTGCCTCGGCGTATTTTCGTGACGATGCCGAGGGACTCCCGCCTCCCAGAGAGGTGGAGGCTCTACTTCGGCACAGTCAAGAGAACAAGATTCCTCTGCTGTTGGTCTGTGATGCAAACTCTCACCACACGGTGTGGGGAAGCACAAACATCAATGACAGAGGGAGAGATTTAATTGAATACATAGCGGGCACAGAGCTGCAGATTCTGAATCGGGGAGTTACTCCCATATTCCAGACTAAAAAGAGGAGTGAGGTTCTCGATTTGACTCTATGTTCGGGTGTACTGAGGAGCAGGGTAGTGAACTGGAGAGTCTCCGATGAGGAGTCTCTCTCGGACCACAAATATATCCTGTTTCGATTAACCCTAGGTAAACTGGTGGGTTTTAAGATCAGAAAACCCAGAAATACATTTTGGGACTCATATAAAGAGGAACTCAAAGGGAGGGTTGCGGAATTCCCCACAAGCTATGGTACCATTGATGAGTTCGAGCACGCTGCGGATTTTCTGCGAAGGGCTCTGACAACATCATACGCGAACAATTGCCTCACAAGCATAATTAAGTCTAGGAAGGGAGCAGAATGGTGGAATACCCACCTGAAGAGACTCCGTAAAAAGAGAAGAATGTTGTGCAATAGGGCAAATAGAACTGAATCGTCTTCAGACTGGGATATCTATAAGACGGCCCAGTGTGAATACAATGAAAATATAAGAAAGTATAAGCAGGAAGATTGGAGGGGCTTCTGTGAGGATTCGCAAAAAATTTCGGAAACAGCGAGGCTCCACAAGATCCTGGCGAAAAATCCGGAAGTTCGCCTCGGGCTCATAAGGCTCGATAATGGTGAGTTTGCCGAAGACGAAGAAGCAACGCTGAATCACCTGATGTAAGTTCACTTCCCGGGTTTTAAGCGATTCCGAACCGACCAAGAGGAGGAAGGCTGGGGCCAAGAGGTGGAAAGGGCCGACTGGAATTTCGCCGCTAAGATCGCCGATTACAAAAAGGTGGAATGGGCCGTGGGGTCCTTCTGTCCCTTTAAATCACCAAGGGCGGATGGCATTTATCCAGCGCTTTTACAAAAAGGCATGGATTTAGTCGTCCCTCCTCTGACGAAATTATTTAGGGCAAGTATAACCCTTAAGCACGTGCCATCGGCATGGAAGGATGGCAAAGTGGCCTTCATACCCAAACCTGGGAGGGAAGGTTACACTGCTGCAAAAGATTTCCGACCAATCAGCCTAACGTCTTTTATCCTGAAGACGTTGGAGAAGCTGGTCGAGAGATACATTAGGGATGACGTGCTCTTGGCCTCCCCGCTGCATAGAGGGCAGCATGGTTTTCAGGCAGGCTGCTCTGTAGAAACTGCGATTCATGCTATTGTGGCAAAATTGGAGCAGCAGTTGGAACAAAAGGGGTATGCTGTGGGCGCTTTCTTGGATATGGAGGGTGCTTTCAGCAATACTTCTCCAGAAGTCATCTGTCGAGAGGCTTTGAGATGTGGTGTGGCGGACCAGCTAGTATCCTGGATAGGAAGCATGCTACGCCGGAGAAGACTCGAAACCAGATGGGGTGAAGGCCAAGTAAGGGGGATAGCTCCACGGGGTTGCCCACAGGGGGGTGTCCTGTCGCCCCTCCTGTGGTGCATTGTGGTGGACGGCCTTCTTAGAAGGCTAAATAAAGAGGGGTACTATAATCAGGGATATGCGGATGACTTTGTAATCCTAGTCAGGGGGGCTCATCTGGAAACGTTGATGGGTCTTATAAGGTCGGCGCTGCGCATCGTAGAGCTCTGGTGCGATAGCTCAGGGCTCTCGGTAAATCCGGAAAAGACCAACCTTTTAATTTTCACGAGAAAGTATAAAGTTCCGAAAGTGGACGCTCCTGTATTCTGTGGTGGGGAGATAACGTTCTCAGATTCAGTTAGATATCTGGGAGTAATCCTAGATAGCAAGCTGAACTGGGCAAAGCACCTGGAAACCCAATGCAGGAGATTTGTCATGACCTTTTGGATGTGCAGGAGAGCCTTTGGGTTGACGTGGGGTCTAGGGCCTAAGATGCTTGCATGGCTCTACTCTGCTAGGGCGGCACACGCGATGGGCCGCCTGGCAAGAGCAAATATATGGACTCGGGGGACTAGACACACTAGGCTCCCGAGTGATATCAGTGCACTGCCGATTCTACAGATGAGGCAAGATAAATTAACAAAATGCTTCAACTTTACCAAAGCTTTCCGCGTCTGCATCCCAAGCAGGGATCTGTGGAAAGCAAATGGTAACCCGCTTCTTCAAGGGGAAATTTGGTATACATATGGCTCCAGGGGAGAGGGAGGGTCAGGAGCAGGAATTTATGACAGCAAGAGAGGGAAAGGGATAGGGATCACACTTGGGCGACATGCTACTGTCTTTCAAGCAGAGGCCCTGGCCGTCCTTCGCTGTGATGAAGCACTAATAGAAGAAAACGCTGCTGGCAGACAGATTACGATCTGTTCGGACAGCCAAGCGACACTAACTACAATAGGCAAACCAGACATAACATCAGAACTGGTTTCGGAATGCAAAAAGGCATTAAACCAACTTGCAGAAAGAAACAATGTGGCTCTCATATGGGTCCCTGGTCACATCATCAAGGGCAACGAAAAGGCGGACCAGTTGGCAAAAAGCGGCGCAGCGAGTGAATACATAGGACCGGAACCGATACTGGGAATAGCGTCTTGCTGTGTCAGAATGGCCATTAAAAGCTGGATCCAAACAAAATACCGGGAATACTGGGAACAAATCCATGGTTGCCGTCAGGCGAAATCCATCTTGGGTTATACCTATAGGATGGACAGAGCTAGGGAAACCCTGGGCTTACCCAAGAAAGATATAAGGACAGTGGTACGGATCCTAACTGGGCTCAACCACTTGAACTATCATATGCACAAAATGGGGTATAACCCCACGACAGACTGCAGGAAATGCGGCAGGGATGACGAAACATCCCTGCATATATTGTGCCAGTGCCCGGAATTAGCTAGGCTTAGGCAACAGAATCTCGGGGCCCATTTTATGGAAACAGAGGAAATTACAACGCGATTAGTGGTCGACATACTAGGCTTCGTCAAGAGGTCTGGGGTCGACTGCTGAGAGTGAATATGTAAGGGTGTGGCACAATAGGCTTTATAGATTGAGCGCCAGGAGAGCTCTCCATGGGCTTTCCGCCCGTTTTTAAAACTAAACTAACTAAACTAATTATGTTCTTGAATCTCGTGTCCACTGGGTAGGGTGGTCCAAAAAATCGACTTTCGGTTTTTGGTGATCGATCCCCCACAATTTGTTCGTTTTCCGGAAAAAGAAATTCTTGATTTTTTTAAAATCGGTCATAATTAACCTGTGCCACCGAGCTTTAAAAATTAACATGAGATTTTAGATGGAAAAATGAAAAAATAAGCACTTCTTATTAACTTTATGTAAATTAAAGTAGCAGTTTTATGTAAAACTCATGCTAAAGACGGTAATTTTTTTAATGTTTTCGACATGCATTATTTTTTTCCATAAGTGACAAGATTTAAAGTATTTTTAAACTATTTTTCGATTGTTTAAACAATTATTATCTGTTCAAATCATTTCCCCTTAGTAAATCGTGAAAAGTTATTATTTTTCGAGACAAATGATACAATTTTTGAATGTCAAGAGTAATATTTCTTGTTTAACGTATTTTACAGTTATTCAAACCATTTCTATTTGTTTAAACAATTTTTCCTTTGTAAATTGTGAAGTTATTATTTTCTTTAATTAATGACATAATTTTCGAATGTTAAGAGTAATCTATATTTTTTTAAGGATATTTGGCAATTATTTAGGCCAACAGCCATACCAGCCATACCATGCTGAAAAAAACCAGTTCTCGTCAGATCACTGAAGTTAAGCAGCGTTGGGCGCGGTTAGTACTTGGATGGGTGATCATTCGAGACTACTGAGTGCTGTTGGCACATCGTGGGTGTGGTGAGCCCACACTTGTAGTTATCTACTACAAGAAACTATCCACCTAGAAACACTACCCGAATCGGGTAGTGTCACGCCTACCCTGAAAGGGAAATGGCTTAATGGTATAGATTTAGGCAATTTTATTTGTATAAACAATTTTTCTTTTGTAAATCTTGAAAAGTTACTACTTTCTGAAATTAATGACGCAGTTAATTAATGTTAAGAGTGAGATTTTAATTTATTTTACGTTCATGTAATAACGGTCTCACTCTAGGAAGGTGATTTGCATAGCAAGGACTTTTTAGGATTTATCTAATCGGGGCTAAACACACGTCAAAATATCTATTAAGATTATAAAGCACACAAGAATAGAGTCAGGGATGATCTAATTGGTAATTATGACCAATAAATCTAAAGACTACCTGTCTATCAAGTGTACAACCTCACGGAGGCGAAATAGTAAGCTAGGCACGTTCAGTGCGAGACGCCTGGGCTAAGGAATTCGCAGGCCCCAGGTAAATTTCTATTGTTCTCCCGGAGAGAACGCAAAGGCAAGCGATTGCGAGCGGACTCGACTTATAGATCTCTTTTCGAAGAGATTAAATCATAAATTTCAGGGACTTTCCGAGTCCTTTCTTAAGTACGAGGTATTTCCTTAGAAACTGAGATTCGTACTTAAAGATTTTCTCAACCAGTTTGAGCAGTGCAACTCCTCGTCTGCTTGTAAATCTTTAAGACACGATTGTCAGGTTAAAAGAATATTGCATTGTATAATGTAGACCAATGGCTTAGGTATAACCTCCACCTTGCTCAAGAATGCCAATGCAATATCCCAAGATAATAATTCGTAAAAGAAGATCAAAAAGAAAAGGCCTTTCGCCAAAAATGCAAATAAAAAAAATTCAAGGAGATTTTCCAGTGGATCTTAGCCACAAAAATAAACAACAGATAATTCGAGATCGCTTTCTAAAAGAATTCATTCACTAGGTTCTGAAGAACGAATGATCACTCTAAAATTGAGCTTCTTTTCGAAACAGCGTTGGCGATATAATCCCCTCAGCTCTTTTAAAGATAGCGCAATTTTTTACGGAAAAAGATTTAAAGTGTTTGGTTTTGAGGCCAAATACTTTATCTCTTTTCCATTTGGGAGGAACTTGTGTGACAAGAAAAGAGGAAACAATCCTCAGGTCTTCTCACAAGGTCTCCACCCTGTGATCCGCGCTTTTCAGACGCGAGATTCTGAATGCCGTTTTTCGGCCGGGGAGCGCTTTTTATTTACTTCGCTCCTCTTTGCCCTCCCACGCTTACGTAAGATTTAGCTGCGTGGGAGTACTGGAGCCTGCGCTTTAGAGTTTCTCCTGTGTGATGCTGCTTTTCTATGAGCATCACGCAGGAGATATTCCTTTTGCCTATGCCCAGGCTGGTCCTGTAACTCGCGAGTTACAATATATATATATATATGATATATTTGTTTGCGTCTTCGAGACTCGTCGAATGACCTATTGAAGAACCTGCCTTATGATCTAATAATATCTGTTTATAATTTTTTTTTAAACATTGCTTATCTTGTTTATATGAGGAAAATTTTCTAAATATAGGGAATACAACAGGACTGTATTATGATGTAATTGTTCGCGCTTTCGAGACCCACCGATCGACCTATTGTTGAACCTTTTATGACTTACTAGTACCAATTTATGAAGTTTAAAAAAAATGGTTTATTCTGTTTATGAGAAAAAAAATGTCTTGATATTAGAAATACTACAGTACTGTATCTGATATATTTGTTGACGTCTTCGAGACGCGTCCAATGACCTAATAAAGAACTTTATAATTTTTACATTCTCGCGTCATCTTTGGTTCGCAAAGTAAGATCTAGAATGCGGAGATTCAGGTAGTCATGACAGACAGTACGTCGATCGAGATGAATTTACGTCTTCGGTGGACTGAATTTAAAAAAGTTTGATCAGTGATGCGGCTTTTGTTTTCGTTTTCGACCTTACGTTACTATCCACCAAGACAGACTGACTTTACATTTACCTCAATATCATAAATTAAGTTACCTAATGAATTTAAGGCAATCCTGAAAGTAAATCAAATTAAACTGTAAGGTTTTCTTTTTACTGTGATGATTGAGAAAGTATTAGAATTGTCCGAAATTTGACACCACAGTTTTCCAACGGATCTCCATGTTTTGAGTCCCCCTGAAGCCGAAAATAAAGTTTCGGTGATAGCGTCTGTCTGCCTGTCTGCCCGTCCGTCCGGCCGTTCGTCCGTCCCTAAACACGATAACTCTCGAAAAAATGAAGGGATCAAATCGAGATTTGGCACACTTTTTTCAGGTTCTGAAAGAAAGAACAAGTTCGTTAACCAGCATTCCTTGACCAACAGTTATGGTTTTATCCATCGTAAATGCTACTGAAAAATCGAATATTCCATTTTTACGCCAAAGGATGATAGATGCGTGAAAAAAGGATAGAAGTAGAATTTAAGCCCGTCAAAATATCCACAATTTTCGCTTGAATCATTTTTCGATAGGACTCGTTTTTTATATTTTATGCATCGAAAATGAATAAGTCGAAAATTCTAAATTTAATCCAAACGACGACAGATAAGTGAAAAAGTTCAAGGAAGAATTGTATCTTTCAAAAAGGCCTATAATTTTTCCCTGAATCATTTTTTGATAAGACTCGATATTTTGGTTTTATTTTTAGAAAATACTGTGAAAAAAATCAAAAATTAAAATTTTGAGCCAAACGACTCAAAATACGAAAAAAAAGGTTGAAGAGCAATTATATCTTTTAAAAAGTCTTACAAAATTTCTACCAACAATTTTTTCATAGGTCTTGTCATTTTGGTTTTATTTATCGAAAGTACTATGCAGAAAATCGAAAATTCAAATTTCGAACCGAACGGAGTGAGGTACGGAAAAAAATTCAAAATGGAGTTGAGTCTTTTAAAAATTCCTTAAAAATGTATTTGAACCATTTTTTGATAGGGCTTGTCATTTTGGTTTTATTTATCGAAAATATTATGAAAAAAATCGAAAATTCAAATTTTGAGCGAAACGACGCGAAATATGGAGAAAAGTTTTTGAAGGAATTTCAGCGTTTAAAAGTTTTCTTTGAACCATTTTTTGACAGAACTCCTCGTTTTCAATTTATTTTTTGAAATTTATACGCAAAAATCGAAAATTTCCATATTACGCCAAAAGACACGAAATACGTAAAAAGTCCAAGAGATAACTTGTAGGATTTTTTGTTTTATTCATCAAAAATATCATGAAAACAAAAACCCTATTCTTAGCATAGCAACGCGAGGTAGAGAAGAATGCTTGAAGCCAGAAGAAAGGATTGTAGCTTTTTATTGTAAGGTAATTCAGAAAGTAAATATACATTTTAAAATGTCTATCAAAAATCGAGCGCGTAACGCGAGTGTCACAATGAGAATGTGTACCTTAAAGCCTACAGAGTTTTGAGCAATTTAATATTTAACTATACTTAACTACGTAGAAAATTCAGAATTTGAAGATGCATACAAATACCTGGATCTAAAAGAGATGTTTGTGATTCATTTTCATTCAAGCATTCCGAGTGCAAAAAATAAGTAACCGAGCGCAAAGCGCGAGGGTTGAATATATGTACGCGATGAGAATGTGCCCGCGCAGCGGGTAGATTGTTTTAGATATATTATTTGTCTCCCTTATATAAGGAAAACTTTTTTAATAATTGGAATACAACAGGACTGTATAATGATGTAATTGTTCTCATTTTCGAAACCTATCGATCGACTTATTGTTGAACCTTTTATGACTTAATTTGTACCGATTTATCAAGGTTAAAAAAAATGGTTTATTCTGTTTATGCAAGAAAAACTTTCTTCATATTAGAAATACTACAGTGCTATATCTGATATATTTGTTGACGTCTCCAAAACGCGTCGAATGACCTATTGAACAACCGGTCATGACCTCTTATGATCTAGCAATACCAATTTATAATTTTTTTGAATATATTGTTTATCTTGTTTATATGAGTAAATCTTTTTAATATTGGGAATATAATAGTACTGTATTTAATGTAATTGTTCGTGTCTTCGAGAGGCGTCCATTGACGTCGATTTCATAATCAAACAATAGCGACTCATAAAGTTAAAAAAAAGGTTACATTGTTTATATGATTTTTTTCAAATTTGGAACATAAAATTACTGTAAATTGAAACACTTGCTTGAAAAATATTGAAAGTGTCTGTTTTTTCTTTTGTTAGCGTTTGTTTAAATAAGTTTTTCCCCTATACATCTTGAAAACTTACTATTTGCTGCAATTAATGACGCTTTTAATGAATTTTAAGAGTGATATTTTTTGTGAAAGACAATGTGCAATTCTTTAAGCAATTAATAATCATTCACTTGCGTCTTTTCATAGGAATGCTGGAGAAAATTCTAGTTTTTTCTAATCTCTCTATTCAAAAAATGGTTCAAACAATAACCATTTTTTAAAACCATTCTTTCAGTTACATACTGGATAGCTGTTTTTTTTAGATCGATTTCTGAATAATACTGAATAATAAGCGACAAAGTGTAAGGCATTAGAAAAAACTAGAATATTCTCCATCTTTAGTATGAAAAGGAGCAAGTGATACTAATTGTTTAAATAACTGCACACTGTCTTTCACAAAAAATATCACTCTTACCAGTCATTAACTATACGCCATTAATTCCAGAAAATAATAATTTTTCACGCTTCAGACGAAAACATTGTTTAAACTAGGAAAATTGTTTAAATAATTGCCGAAAGTGCTTTAAAAAATTTATTACTCTTAACATTCTTTGATTGTATCATGAACTTTTGCAGAAAATACTAATTTTTCGTAATTCAGTGAAAAAAAGATCATTCAAATAGAAATTGTTTAAGCAATTGCAAAATATGTTAAACAAAAAATTTCATTTTTGACATTCATCAACTATATGGGGAAATGGCCGTATAAACTCATTTGCCAGATGTCTCGTTTCCACCACTACGCTTCCTCACTCAGCACGGACAACTTTCGCCTTACTCTTTCAGCTAAGGGAGGAGGCGTAGTGGTGGAGATGAAACATGTGGCAAATGAGTTTATACGGCCGAATTTCCCTCGCTGAAGAGGCCTGAACTATATCATTCATCCCGAGAAATAATAACTTTTCATGTCGAAAAATGCAACCAAAATACTGTCTTTAGCATGAATTTTACATAAAACTGCTATTTTGCATTTTTTTGGTGCATTTTCCGGGGACAATAAAATGAGTTTGGGGGCGTCAAAACTAAAAGTTGTTGGGTGAAAATAGTTCCTTAAATATTTCTTGACCAGTGACTGAACTTTATTTTATTTATTTATTTGTCCATAAAACGAACAAATTGGAGTATAACGGGTATAAATTGATTAATTCCTGATGTTATATATTGAGAATTACTGGTCAAATAATTTTCTGGAGAAACGAGAAAAAATCTGCCTCAGCCCGGATTTGAACCAGGAACGCCACTATTCACGAGTGGAGCATTAACCAATTACGCCACCGAGGCTGCAGCAGATATTTTATCGTTTCTCCTATATCCGCAGGATGACGCGGGTCTGCATCTTAGAAACCTGCGAAATTTCAGTGATTAATTCTAGTCTGAATAAATTCACGGAATCTGAATATAATTTAATAATTGATGTTGTTTTGCCGACCAGGGTAATTAATTAATTAATTTCTGATGTTAGATATTTCTGAGGCAGATTTTTTCTCGTTTCTCCAGAAAATGATTTTACCAGTAATCGGCAATATCTAACATCGGAAATTAATTAATTAATTACCCTGGTCGACAAAATAACATCAATTATTAGGGTATAAAGGACCCCGCACCAAATGTACAGAAAAAAGCCTTATGATAAAAAATTCTAAAAAAAAATTTTTCTTGTATTTTCGAACCTGCAAACTAAAAATTCGAAAGAAAAATGTCAGAAAGATGGACAGTTTTTAGACAAACACTTGTCCAAAGTTTCGATTTTTACATGTATTTTAATGGAAAAATGCTTATTTCAGCAAAATGTTTTTTTTTCTCAAAAACGCTATGATAGATTTGACTAAAACTTTTATATTTTGACGATCAGGCGTACCGAAACAAAAGATTCATACCCACGAACTAGAAATATTAACGATTCTTTGGATATACAGCATGTTTTTGGGGGTGTTTTTGTACCCTAAAGATCCAAGTAACATATGTAAATCATCATTTCTTAGTAACTAAAATAAATAGAGATTTTTATTCATCTTCTACGGCATGAAACGATTTTTCAATAAGTGGAGTAAGCGTACATAGCAAGAATATGTTTTGACTTAATTTTAGGGGATGTTTTACCATCCCTTAAACAATGAGTCTGAAGTTCCTAACGCATTAATCAATAACGAAAAATAATTTTATTTTTAAATGCATGAAAGCTGATATTTTATGACAGAAAATAGTCGCGTACAACCCTAAAAACTTCTTAAAGCACTTTCAACCCCTCATCAGATATAAAACTCACCCAAGCTACCCCTAAATATTTTTAAAATTCAACAAAACCAACCTAATTCAAAAATCCGCCCAATTTTTGCTGATAATAATTTCAATTGATGCCAAAGGGGCACACATAAAGTCACAGCCCTTCAGCACATGTAGAACTCACCCCAGCCACCCCCGAATATTTTA
>CAKNYM010042839.1:9713-56777 GCA_932195095.1 Andricus curvator | reverse complement strand
TAAAATATTCGGGGGTGGCTGGGGTGAGTTCTACATGTGCTGAAGGGTTGGGACTTTATGTGTGCCCCTTTGGCATCAATTGAAATTATCATCAGCAAAAATTGGGCGGATTTTTGAATTAGGTTGGTTTTGCTGAATTTTAAAAATATTTAGGGGTAGTTTGGGTGGGTTTTATATCTGATACGGGTTGAAAGTGCTTTAGGAAGCTTTTAGGGTTGTACGCGACTATTTTATGTCATAAAATATCAGCTTTCATGCATTTAAAAATAAAATTATTTTTCGTTATTGATTAATGCGTTAGGAACTTCAGACTCATTGTTTAAGGGATGGTAAAACATCCCCTAAAATTAAGTCAAAACATATTCTTGCTATGTACGCTTACTCCACTTATTGAAAAGTCGTTTCATGCCGTAGAGGATGAATAAAAATCTCTATTGATTTTAGTTACTAAGAAATGATGATTTACATATATGTTACTTGGATGTTTAGTGTACAAAAACACCCCCAAAAACATGCTGTATACCCAAAGAATCGTTATTCTTTCTAGATCGTGGGTACGAATCTTTTGATTCGGTACGCCTGATCGTCAAAATATAAAAGTTTTAGTCAAATCTATCATAGCGTTTTTGAGGAAAAAAAACATTTTGCTAAAATAAGCATTTTTCCATTAAAATACATGTAAAAATCGAAACTTTGGACAAGTGTTTGTCTAAAAACTGTCCATCTTTCTGACATTTTTCTTTCGAATTTTTAGTTTGCAGGTTCGAAAATACAAGAAAAAATTTTTTTTAGAATTTTTTATCATAAGGCTTTTTTCTGTACATTTGGTGCGGGGTCCTTTAGCCCACCATAGTGGCCACCCTGAATAAGAAAAATTACAGTTGCTGTTTAATTATACATTTTAGAATAATGATATTATTTGAAGAATAATGTTACTGAAATATTGATTGATTTAAAAAATATGTTTGTCATTTATTTCGCAATTTTTTAAAAGTTCATTAATTATTTTTGAAGCTTGAAATTCGTTAATGGGAAAAAATACCATGGTTGTCTGGTATAAAAGGTTTATGAAATCCAAGTGATGTACTGATGCCATTACTCTAGTTCCATATATAACTTTTCACATTCTTCAAACATTCTAAATGAAGTTTAACCCATTATTCTAAACTTTAAAGTAGAAAATTAAAATACTAAATTATTATTATTTACATGAAACTTCTCTTTCTTTAAACTTACAATTTTGGAGGATTTTCATAGCCACTTTAATCCGTTAAGGTTAAGTGCTTTATATTGAGGAATTCAGAAATCATATATATATATATATATATATATATATATATATATATATATATATTATCCGTCTGTCTGAGTTAATTTGATGGATTTTTCTGTAATATTCTGATTAACTTCGGATGCAATAGATGGAGAACATATATAGTAAGACAAATCAACACAATTTCATTAAAAACATCAGAGGAACATCAAAGAAAATGTTTGTAATGATGCAAGAAATTTTCTGTAAAAATTTAAAAAACAAATTCCATAATTTTACATTAAAACTTTTAAATACGCACAAGCTGGTAAATTTTGGAGTAAACTATTTTCTATCTCCTTACTTCTTATTATTTATGTTCATTCTTGATCAGAAACTTTAATTTTTTTTACATCCTATCGTTACTTTTTTTACATTTTCATCACCAATTTTTTTGAAGATGAAAAGAACGGGTTTCGAAAAACAAAATATCTTTTTCTGTTGGCACGTTTCGTTACTGTTTCTGACAGTAACCCAGTTGTTTTTTATGAGAGTCTCTTTTGTCTTTATTTTTTATTATGTCACAAACATTCCATTTCGCACTAAATTTCATAAATTCGAATGTCTGTCAGTGAACAAATTGCAAATTGTAAATCCCAACCATTGAAGTATCTCATATTCATTTAGCGACTATACTTACTGCTTACTGCAAATACAGAGTGTCATCAGCCGTCACTCGTATTTATGGTTCCTCTTTCCGTGGTCTTTAACTGTCCGCGGAAGTGTCACTTTCTGGTTATGATAAAATACCGAGGGACGTGTAAATAATATTTTCAAAACATACCAATGCTGCAAAAGCACTTTATTTTCAGAGAAATTATTATCTTGCGTCCTTGCAGTATTTTGAGCGACTCTACCCGTTTGGTTTGTAAACTTCATTAGTTCCTTTCATCGCGAGCCACCAATTACTTTTATTTTTCATCTTTTATATCGAAAACGGAAACTTTCTTAGTATTCTTCTGTTGCGAAAAAGGGTCATTCGATTCGGTATTAGAAAAAGCTTCCATAGTTTTAGAAGCTTTACTTTTTATGTTCCGCTTTTAAAGAAATAAGTTCAATACTCATTCAGGGTATACAACATCTACCTCAGCACAATTTTCTATACATTATTTTTTTTAGAAATAACAAAAAAATAAACTCTCAAATTTCTTTCCATCCAATTATGTAAGGGTACTTACACGGGACATTTTTTCTAAAGTGTACCCTCTCAAAAAATTGATTGGATTCAAAATTGGATAAAGTTTTACGGCCAATATTTAAATTTTTCAATTTCAAACAAAATTTTTGTAATCATTCGATAGACCATCCTACAATTTATCGAGAGCATGTACGTCAACATTTTAATACGATAAACATAAAACTTACCTTGTTAGGTAGGAAATAAAATCTGTATTCAAAAGAATAACTTTTTTTGTGAATCAAAGGGAATTGATAGAATATCTATAACTATTCAGGATTTCAGGGTGTGGATGGAATCAACCATTTCCTAGTATAGAGTTTCAGAAGCATTGCAAAATTATTTAAAACTGAATTTATAAAAATTCTTATATAGGTACTTGGAGTTCGTTCACTATTAGAAAATATGCATGCCAATTTATTAAATAAATTAGACCGTCAATTATGGAGCAAAATAACCCACTAGAGGCTATCCATGAATTACGTGACACATTTTTTGCCAATTTTTTCCTTCCCCTTCTCCATGTAACAATTCGCAACAAAATGTTCTGACCCCTCCCCCCAACTGTTGCGTAATTTTTACAAATATTTTCAGCAACGTCTTATTAAATACAATTTAGTTATTTACGACCCGAGGCGCTCGAATTATAAAATATCAACAATTAGAATAAATTAGTAAGGAAAGAAAATTATAACAATATGAAATATGCAACAAAGGAACTATACTCTTTTCGTTAATTAAAACATATAAAAAGCTGTGTCATCTAGTAGAAAAATATCAATAAAATACCTTATTTCTTGAATTATTAGCACACACACACACGCATCCATTTCATTAATATTTTTTATGTTTCTGAACTTAATTTAGAAAGGAAATTCATATAGCACTTTTTAAATTCTTCGACAGGTTAAACACGAATTATAATAACCTAATCATTTTAAGGAATGATGACCACCATAATAAACGCTAATAGAATGTAATATAAAACGAGATTATACAATTTTGTCAATTCTATAAAATTCCAGAAAAATCTAAGGGTTTATTTACAGTCAATAGAGCAAAGCCAGATACACTTAAAAATGTTGAATAATCTACTTATATCAACACAAACTCTTTAAAACTTTATTTCAACCGTTTATGGTAATATTATTAAACTTTAACGTAATACTATAATTTTGAAAACATGAATCTCCTATAAGGTTGATGTGTGAAAAATATTATGTAACAGTTTGTATTTACATCCGACCCCCTCCCATGTAACAAAAAGATGTTACGTAATTTATGGATGGCCCCTTAACAGATTGTAAATATCATTGAGACTGTTTTCTATTAATTCTGTAATTGTTTTATCTTTTTACGTAGACATAATTTTGCGGCATTATGTTCAGCTATGACGCTTTAATCTAAACACATGCGAAGTTGTCAATTATCTTCAAAATTTATGGTCAATAGTTATATATAAAAGCTCAAGCCATTTGATCTCTAAATTTTTCACATTGTATATTATCAGATAAAAGCGAAAAGAACAGATAATTATATGTCCTAATTGTATGATAATTATCTATATGTTAATGTGTTTCGAAGAATTCAAGGCACATATCAAAGAATTTGAGACACAATCTTACAATGAATATTTAATATATACAATATAGGTACGTTATACGATATGCATATCTTAGAAATTGTATTATGCTATGATTAGAATAATGAAGTAAGTGCATGTGCATAACATGCATCCGAGGGATTCACAACTCCACCGATGGAGTGTAAACTGACTTCAAGAGATTTCAGTGACTTCATGTGATTTCAGTGACTTCATTATAAACCTCTGTCTGATAAACAAATTATTATTAAATTTGATGAATCGTTTATTATTTTATTGAATCTGAATAATATATCTATCTCACTCTTTCATTCAATACAGGGTGTCATAAAAATCAGATACGTCAAAAATGGAAATAAAAAATAAAATATAAAAAGGCAGGTGGAACTTTTAGATTTCATAGTTATGTTCTCGTAGTACGAAAATTAACTACTTTCTTCGCAAAACATGTATAAAAGAATAGAACCGACAATAAAACCCTAAAGCTTCACACATCAGAAAAACAAAGAACTATTAATCAGTGCAACGATTAGATAAACAGATAACATTTTTCCCACGCACGGAAAATTCTCGTGCGAATTTCAGTTTCAATGAAACGTCGCAGTGAAACCTTGCCAAGATTAACGAAAAGAACCAAACCGATCATACAATCATTAGTCATCATAACAATTTACTCTCATCACAACATCTCGCTATATGCACCAAGGCTAAATCTGATTTCAAAATAGTCTATTTTTCAGGCGAGCTTAATTTTACTCTCTCAATATATTTTGCTAAAAATGGTACGGCCTTGCACTAGAAAAAAAGGATAAACCTTTTTAAGTTGAGATAAAACTTATAACCCTGATGATATAAAAATTGTAATTATCCCAAAAATCTGGAACGCCGACAAATTTTGGACTTGAATTTTGTTCAAACATCTTAAATCTAATTAAAATAATTTTATTTCTCTTGAATCATATTTGATATTCACTTGAATTCCATTGAATTCAATTTAA
The DNA here is from genome assembly GCA_932195095.1 of Andricus curvator. Classification (NCBI taxonomy): domain Eukaryota; kingdom Metazoa; phylum Arthropoda; class Insecta; order Hymenoptera; family Cynipidae; genus Andricus; species Andricus curvator. The sequence goes on along the minus strand of CAKNYM010042839.1, from coordinate 51,687 downwards.
ATCATTCGTTTTCAAAAGTTGTATTCTTTTAAATTCAGTATGGAATTCTCTTGAATTCCATCACAAAAAACAGAAGTGAATTTTTGTTGCGAGTAATTTTCAAGTAGGTAAAGTTGAATTTTTTTCCCCGAAACAAAACAAGGTACAATAAAGTTGACATGGTAACCATTAGAGTGGTCCAAAATCATACTTGTTGATTAAAACCAATATCTAATTATTTAAATAATTTATTAAAGATTAATTGTACGTTTTGATGGAAATGCGATAAAAAGGTCAGAATGATATTTTTCCTCTGAATTCGGGTAAGTGTGTCCCTTATCGTTAAAAAATTAAATGTTATACAAATCTTTCAATTATTGATATTTGTTTAAACAATTTGGGTGCAGTTCCGAAAAGTACTTACCTGTGATTTATTCGAAACTGCGTATACCCACGTATTTTGACTTGCTGATTACGAAAATGATAGTGAAGATACCCGCAAATTTGATTTGCAAGGTCAAAGCACCAACAAACTGTTATTTTTTCATTTTTTCACTATATTTCGATAAATAATGGTTTGAGAAGAAAAAAGTCTTTAATAAAAGTTGCAGCCTTCGGGAAAAAGACGTATTTATGTTGTTCAAACTTATCGCCTAAATCCATGATTTTTCGAAAAAAATGTAATAATGTTCCAGCAAGTATATTTTGCCAAAACTCCATTAGCTTCGGCATTGCCTACTTTTGCACCTCACCACGGGAACATATCTTTCCAACGTATCGTGGGGGTGGGAAGGCACCCCTATGACTGGTCACAGAAATAATGCAAATCTTTGGACGAACGGCAGAAGTTGTTCACCCAAAAAAAGACTTACAAATTTGTCATTTATTATTTTTGATAACACGCTTAGTTTTTGTTTTAATCGTGAACAATGACATTACAGATAAACAAATTAAATTTTTGGAAAAAAGACACAAGGTACAATAAAATTTGTAATAACAAAATTGTTTTTAAATCAGATCTGAAAATTTTCTTGTAACCTTTTTTTCTTACGAGACACGTGATGAGAATGTGTTCGTTGAAGCCGAAGGAGTTTTAGAAAAAGAGAATTCACAATCACGACATTTCAGTTGTCGATGGTTTGACCTTTAATTTTAAAAGTCATATGCAAAAATGTGGGGGATGTACAATGACCGAGCTCTTAGCGCGATGCAAATACATTATCGAGCACGAAGCGCGAGATCCGATAGGTGCGCGCCGCAGGCGCGCTCAAACTTGCGAGCCACGCGCGCAGCGCGCGTTCAGAATGTGCCCGCTTGGCGGGCAGATTTTTGTAATGCAATTAAGGGACCTGATAAGAGCAGTATGCCTATTTTGACATGATAGGCAAAGCCTGACTGTTCACCCAATCATCCACAGGCTGGGTTACAGCCAAGTGCATGATGAGGGGACCTACAGCTTAAGGTGGGATCCGAACTACCAGAACCTCGGTAAAAATACAAAGAAAATTTTCCAGGAGTACCGGCTTAGGGATCGAACCCCGTACTTCTAACGTGAAGTCCGAACGCCTGACCGCCTCAGCCACCGAGGCTCCTATTATTATATAAGCCAAATACATTTTCTGGTGAGCGTAACTCGCCCGGTTCCAGCATTCCACTGAAGTTCGCAACGTTTATCAACGAAAATATCAAATTTTTAATAATGACTCAAATCAATTTTTTTTGTTCAACTATTGCAAAAATTATGCAATATATGATCTTCAACGGTCATACCTCATTATAACGCCATATTTATTATTTTAATGAAATAAGCTATATTCGAAAAAAATTCGAAAAAATTCAAGTCCCCCCTATTTCAAGTCCCCCGTACACAGCTATATCAAATTGCGCAGTTCCGTCAACTTCCACCACGGTCCCCGTACACTCTCCTCTGCGTCAGTGGCTGACCAACCAAAAAATAGAGGCCCGAAGAGCGCCCTCGTTGGTTTGAATTGAGTATTGTAGGATGACGTCATGGGAATGCAGACTTTTTCGAGAAAATGTTCTAAACGTAAAAGTCATAAATGTACAAAGAGTATTATTTCTGCAGTGTAGAATGTATTTTCGCAGTCACGTTCCATTCTTCTGTCGTTTGACGACCTTTCAGTTTCACTAAATAAAATAAAATATCCTAAATTTCAGGTTAGTGGCACCTCAAATTAGTAACCTCGAATTCCGGAAAGTTGCTTATATTTCGTGACACTGCAAGGTCGCCACTCGAGAAAAGAATGGGACATGAGAATAGGCAGAGAGTTAATGAGGAAGATAGAAAAAGGGATATGAAATTGCTAGAAGAGAGAGTGAGCAAACTAAAACTAAGGTATAAGCATAAGGTTGAAGAGAAAGGGAGTTTGGAAGAAGCGAGAGAGTGTGAGGTGGTTAGGCATGAGCAGAATGAAAGGTGGCGCTTGAGACTGATTGAGGTTGAAAGAAGAATGGAAGTGGAAGAGAGAACGAAGAGGAAAAATAATATAATAGTGAAGGGTTTGAAAGTGGACAGTGAAACGGAAGAGGAAGAGATTGGGAAGCTGATGAGGGACATCGGCGCGCAAGTCAGAGTAGAAGGGATAAGAAGACTAGGAGGGAAGGAAGAGGGGAAAGAATGTATATTTTTAGTGAAATTAGGGAGTGAGCAGGATAAATATGAAGCTATGGAGAAGAAAAAGTTATTGAAAGGAAGAAAAGAAAGAATCGGAGAAGATCTGACGTGGCGGGAAAGGAGAAGAAAGTGGATAATCGAGCGAAAGGCATGGACTGAGAGGAGTAAAGGTAATAGGGTAAAGACAGAGAGAGATAGGATATGGATAAACGGAGATATATGGATTTGGGACAATAAAGTAGAAGATCTGAGGGAGGGTAGGAAATGGGTAGTGAAGGAAGGGGACAAGATAGAGGAAAGGGGGAATGCAAGTATCAAGGGGGGGGGGGGAGGGTTCAAAACGACAAGAGGTCTGGAATGCAAGAAAGAAAGGTGAGAGATGCAATAAGGGCGACGTGAAAATAGCGTTCTGGAACGTTTCAGGACTACAAAACAAGGACAAAGGATTTTGGGGAGAATTGCAGAAGTGGGATGTGATAATGATGAGTGAGACGTGGGTAGGTGAGAAAAAATGGAAAGGCATGAAAAGAATATTACCGAAAGCATATGAATGGAAGATGCAAGCAGCGAAAAAGGAGCATGTAAAAGGGAGAGGAATTGGTGGAATGGTGTCGGGGATAAGAAAGGAACTGGTGGTAGAGGAAGAAAAGGGAGAGTATATAGAAGAAAAGGACGGAACAATGGTTAGAAGAATAAAATTAGGAAAAGTTATTATGGATGTAGTATGCGTGTACAGAAGAAGAGGAGAAGAGGGAGGATGGAGAACAATTATGAAATGGACAGAGGAAAGGGATGAGAGGTTGGTCCTCATAGAGGGGGACTTGAATGCATGGACTGCGGAACAAGGAGGAGAGGTATGGGATAGAGAAAAGGAGATGGTCATAAGAAATTCGAAGCAAAAAGAAACGGGCCGGGAAGGTAGGAGGCTTCTGGACTTGTTGGGAGAGGCGGGATGGTTCATTTGTAACGGCAATACCGAGGGTGATGAAGAAGGAGAATATACGTACGCGGGTATAGGGGACACCGTCATAGATTACATTCTGGCAGAAGAAAGAATAAGGACGTTGATGGTTAAAATGGAAGTGGGCGATGTAATAGGCTCACAACACTTTCCGGTGATCGTGACAATGAGAGGTGGTAGACCAAAGCGAGGGAGGGGAAAGAGGGAAGGCAAGAGGCAAAATAAGTTGAAAATCGGCATTTGGAGGGAGGAAAAGTGAAGAGAATTTAGAGAAAAAATAGAAAACGAAGAAATAGGATGTTTGGAAGCAGAAGGAGTAGACAAGCTGCTAGAAAATCTCAAAGGAGTGATTGATAAAGTAAGGGAAGAGGTGAGACCAAGAGAACAAGAAGAGGGGTTTAGGAGAGGTTGGTGGGACGATGAATGCAGGGAAAGTAAAGATAGAATGAAGGAAAGTGTAAGAAATGGAGGAAAGGGGAAAGGGAAAAAGGAGAACTCAACAAGAGAAAGAGAGAGCACGAAAGAATGATAAAGGAGAAAAGACAGAAGGAGAAAGAAAGGTACATGAAAAAGGTAGAGAAAGCTGTAAAGGAAGGGAGGGAATGGGAAGTGATAAACAGGGAAAGAAGAGGAAGGAAGGGCATAAATGAAGAAATAGGAATGATAGAGTGGACAAAGCACTTCAAGGGACTGTTAGGAGGGGTGAAAAATAGGGTAAGGAGGTATAGGAGGAATGGAAGACAGGGCTGGTAGTACCGTTGATTAAGAAATGAGAGGGAAAAAGGGTAGAGGAATATAGAGGGATCACACTGATGTCAGTGAGATATAAAATTTAAGCGGAAGTGCTTAGAAGGAGGTTAGAAAGACAGGTGGAAGAAAAAGGAAGTATACCACACAATCAAACGGGTTTTAGAAAAGGGATGCGAACCATAGATAACATCTACGTGCTCAACTATCTAGTCAATAGGAACCTAGGGCGAAAAAAAGGGAAACTAGTTGCACAGTTTGTCGATTTTAAGGCAGCATTTAACTCAATTAACAGGAGGATGTTATGGGCAGCCATGAAAGAGAGAGGAGTAGACGAAGGATTAATAGAGAGGATAAAAGAAATATCTGTGGAAACTAAGATAAGGGTGAAGATAGGAGACAAGAAAGGAGAGGAATTCTGGACAGGAAGGGGCCTCAGGCAAGGATGTTCGTTGAGCCCACTTCTATTTAGTATTCTTCTGGCAGATTTAGAGGAGAAGTTGGAGAGGAAAAGGAAAGGGGGAACTACGTTAGGAACAGGCAAAATGTACTCACTAGCATATGCAGATGATGTAGTGCTATTAGCGGATGATGAAAGAGGTATGAATCTGTTGATGAGAGTGTTCGAAGACTATGTGAGAGAAAAGGGCTTAACTGTGAATGTGAACAAGACTAAGATGATGTGTTTCAGAAATAAAAGGGGAAGATTGGAGTATGAATGGAAGATAAATAGCGTGGTGGTGGAGTTGGTGGATGAGTTTTGCTACCTAGGATTTTGGTTCGAAACGAGAGGAGGAAGCGAGCTGGAGATGAGAAAGAGGTTAGAATGCGCGAGTAAAGTAATGGGACAAGTATGGGGTATAGGAAAAAGAAGGTTTAAGGACGACTGGAAGATGAGAGTATGGATGTTTGATGTCTTAGTGTGGTCAGTGTTAAGCTATGGAGTGGAAATTTGGGGATGGAAAGAACATAAGACAGTGGCAAGTTTGCAGGAGATATTTTTGAGATGGGTTATGAGAGTGAGTTGGAGCTGCCCAGGTTATATGCTGAGGGAAGAATTAGGACGGGAAAAAATGGTGGTGAGGCAAATGAAAAGAGCCTGGAACTTCGAAGAGAAACTAAGAAGGGGAGAAGGAAGCAAAATTGCGCAAGCGTGTGCCTGGGAGGTTATGGATAGAGAGAGAAGGGGCAAGGTAGTGCGTTCAAATGGGAGGATGAGAGATATGTAATGAGGTTTGAACGTGGTATGCAAGTTAGGGGTAGGGAGTGGAAGGAAATAGAGGAAGAGATTAAGGCAAGACAAGGGGAGGAAAGATGGGAAAAAATCGCTGATTCAAGGTACAACAGCTGGTATAGAATGGTGAAGAGGCAGGGGGAACCAGAGTACCTGCAAAAGATGAAAAAGGAGAGTAAATAGAATAGAGTGGTGAGATTCAGAATGGGAGAGGGTGTAAGAGCATGTAGGTATTGGATGAATGAAGAAGAGAATGTGTGTAGAGTATGTAAGTATGAGCAGGAAACATGGTTGCATGTGTTAGAGAGGTGTACAGGTGACGAAGGGGGAGGGGAGAGCATAGAAGAGAGAATTAAATGGATTCTGAATAAAAATGGTCAGGGGGAGGAATGGATGAAGAAGCTGGAAGAGCTGAGAGAGAGCTGGTTGCACAGGGTAGGGAAAAAGCCAAAAAATGACTCCTAAAGAAGGAGAATTACGCAGTAGTGTTGCGGAGTAGAGCCCAATTATGAGAATTATAGTGGTAAGAGGAAATGGAAGCCCAGGGCAAAGTCGCAAGCGTTTAGAAATAAGAATAATAAGTTAAGACGATATGTAGCAAATAGTTAATAAGATAGTATAAGGCTTGTTTGTAAGAATACATGTAACGGTTATGTAAAGACTCTCAAATCCGTAAAAGGGAGAGAGTATAAACAAATAAGGAAGAACCTTTACCTTTAGAAATTTTCTCCAAAAACTCGTGTGCAGTTGAAGTCCTATAATATGCTAACTTTGCTGACGGCTGACATTTCCACCTAGCCTGATAGCATTGCCGCGAAATATTTGAGTCGCTTTTTGATTCTATTATATTAATTTTTATCTGGAACTTGTACTATTTCCAGGAAATTTTACATTTTTCACGTCATTCGTCAACAAAAACACTAGCCAACGGACCGCGACATTTTCAACTGCGCAAATCGGGGTCGTCTGAAACGTTTCCAATTGGAATACATAATATCGCGCAATCTCCGCATGTGAGTAACTGTGTCTTTGTTCCTACGCTGCTGGTTTTTTTCATGCAAGAGTTGCAACCGTCTCTCGCCCCTTGAGCTGAGAAACTGCGTGGCGAAACAGCAGTTCTAGGAATGTCGGGTGTATTTATCTGTATATTATTATTGATAGTATTTATTGATTTAAAATCGACCTGCACTTTTTCGGTACATGCGTAGTTGAAAAAGTTGCTTGCAACTTCATTATAATAAAAAGGAGGGTTTTCGGGTTTCAATCGTGTGAAAAACTACGAATCTCGCCAACGTTTCGTGAACGTTGCAGTTCACTTCTTCAGTGCTAACCTGAATTGATTGGTGTTGTATCCACTGTCCCTATTGAAGTTATCAGGATGTTTTAAGATTTCGATTGCTTCTCTATGTTTTCTTGGAAAAATATTGTATGTTTTTGCGATGACGATTGTTTTGCCAAATAAAATTCTATGTCCTATTTCGATATGATGCTCAGCTAGTGCAGATTGCGTGAAATTTTTTAGCCTGACTTTACTCTCATGTTCCTTTATACGTTGGCTCACCGCCCTCCCGGTTTCTCCAATATAGAATTTGCCACAAGAACAAGGGATTTTATATACTCCCGGATGACTGAGAGGTGTCTTTTCATCTTTCGGGGTTTTTAAAAGTTGTCCTATTTTCGCAGGTGGTTTAGATATGGTTTGGATGTTGTGTTTTTCGAGAATTCTTCCTATTTGTTCTGTGAGGCTGTCAATGTAGGATAGGATGGTGGTCGTTTATCTCTCTCTTTCTTTAGTAGGTTGTGTTGACTTATTTTTTTAGTGTATTTTCTTATTGTTATATCAATTTATTTGTTTTTTCAATCGTTTTGTATTAGGATTTATTTAACGTTCTGTAATTCTTTTTGTAAGTTACCTTTATCTGTTATGGAGACAGCTCTGCATATAAGGGAGTTGATGACTGCTTGTTTTTGAGATGGGTGGTGGTGGGAGGAGGCATGTAGGTTTCTGTTTGTATGGGTGGGTTTTCTGTAAATTTCATGTCCTAGTATGTTATCAGATCTTTTGCAAACTAGTAGTAGTTTTGTCCAATTTCCACGGTGAACTGGATATCAGGGTGTAATCGATTGATGAAATCGGAAAATCGGAAAACTTGTGTCAATTGTGTCATCTAGTCCATGTCTCCAGATGAACAAAGTGTCGTCAACGTAACGGCACTAAAATTCTGGTTTAAGCTTGGATTTGTTGTAGATTTTAGTTTCTAGATGTTCCGTAAAGATGTTGGTTATTACAGGTAGAATTGGTTATTGAAAGAGAAGTAGGTATTATTGAGACAGTGTTCTATCGAAGGTATGAGATTGGAGGGGAAGTTTGCAAAGGATTTAATAATATCGATTGTATCAGAGATTGGTACTTTCGTAAAGAGAGATACTACGTCGAAACTCACTAGGATGTCTTGAAGTTGAATGTGAATCTGTTGTATCTTTTTGATAAAGTAAACAGAGTTTTGAACGCGTGCGATAGTGGAATGTTTTTTTTTTGTGAATTCAATGCAATTCCCTTGATTTTGCTTGGGATTCAAATACATTCACTTGAATTTACTTTTAATTTAGTTCCATTATCTTCAATTTAAAGTAAACTGAATTAACATTCTTTTAATTCGTTCAATTCAGTTCAATTCTTTTAAATTCACTAGAGTTTACTTGATTTCAGTTAAATTCACTAGAATTTGTTACAAGCTTCGTTGAATTTGCTTGAATCCAATTCAATCATATTCCATATTACATATTTGCATTTCTGTTGAATTATCATAAATTTAGCATTATTATCTTAAATACAGTTGAAATGCTTTGAATTATTTTTAATTCTTTTGAAGCTTCAACTCTCTGGAATTCACTTGACTTCCATTAAATCTATATGGAATTAAGTGCAACAAATTTAATTTTAATTCTTTCGAATTGCGTTGAATACTATTCTCTCTTAATTCGAATCAGTTAAATTTCACTGAAAATGATTGACTTGTTTTGCAAGATTTCAATCAATAAGTCAGTGATTATTCACTGAAGTTTCAGTCACTTTTAACTCGTTGTCCAGTAAATGCAGTTACTGAAATTTCAGTAACTTTTTCTACTGGGGAATAAATTTTGGAATTCAACTGATTGAAATCTGGAAAAATTAGTTACAAATTGTTCAGTGGAATTCCACTGATTCAGATTTTGAGATTTAAATTCAGTTAGGAGAAAATGTCAGTCATGTATCAGTAAACTGACATTTCCCTGAAATTTCAGTAAACTTTTTCTATACTGGGGATGCGGAAATATAAAATTTCAGCGAATAGTCATTCATTCATCAGTTAATTTATCACTGATTCTCACGAAATTTTCATTGATTCACATTCAGAGAAGGGTAACATGTCGCACACTGCGCTCTTTAAATTTGAATGAGTAAGAAGTGGGCCACTGAATAGAATCAGTGATGGTTTTCACTAATTTTTCAACGAAAACCGGCTTCAAAGTCAGGAAAATTTACTGCAACACCAGTGACTATTCACTAAAAATCCAGTCACGTTTCCTCACTAGTTAGTCTTTCTCTACAGGGGCCGTTCAAGTATTACTTAAGCATACTTTTCCCTATTCTTGCCCCCCCCCCCCCCATTGTAAGCATATTTTTGTATCAGGCATATACAACAATAAGCATCCATTTAAACCCCCCTTCTCAAAATGCTTACGTAATACTTGAATAGCCCCATATGAAGAAAGAATATACAGAAATTACAGTGACACTTACTGATTTCCAGTGACATATCACTGTTTAAATGAAATGAACTTTTTTCTCAGTAAAAAGTTGATCCCTGAATCAAATTAATGAAGGGCTTCATTAATTTATAAGTGAAACCCCAGTAAAAAATCAAGTTAAATTTAGTGATTATATATATATATCATTGTAGCCCGTTACTAATTGGATGCTGTAATCCACTTCTTACTAATTCAATTTTAGAAAGCGCAGTGTCGTAACAAAGTGGTTTGGATCCCGCCACCGCCTATGTTACGTAATATTTGAAAATATTTTCAACTACATATGTCTTATTAAATATAATTTAGTTACATACTACGCGAGACACAAAACGTTTAAACGTATAAAATTTGTGTCATTTTTCTACATTTTTCTACAAGCTAAACTTGACCTAAAATAACCTAAACATTTTAAAGAACGATTGGGATCATAATAAACGATAGTAAAATGTAATATAAAACGAGATTACACAATTTTCTCAAATCTTTTCTCAAATCACTTCAGTTTATATTTTTAATAACAATATAGAAGATCGAAATCCCTTAATTTTGGAAAAGGTTTCAGATATTTTTACTTCCTGCCTAACCTGCTAGAGAAGTAGATCGCCAAATCTAAGAGTGTATTTAATAAATAGTATTAGTATAAATGTAATTATTTTTGTAGAAAATGCATATTTTTAGATTATAAATTAAACTTTTTTGTCAAAAATTGGTCTCGTTAACTGAAATTTTTTTTTGGTGAAAACTCAACTCTTTTGTTGAAAATTCCTCTTTCTAGTTTGAAAATTAGTCTGTCTTGATTGAGAATTAAAATATGTGTTGAAAATTCGTATTTTTTTGTATAATTTAATGTTTTTGATTGAAAATTAGAATACTTTTGGTGGAAATATCAACTGTTACACTTTTTGCTCAGAATTCTTTTTTTTATCGAAGATTCATCACTTTGGTTGAAAATTAACCTATTTCGTTAAAAATTCCCTTTTTCTTGGTTAAAAATTAATTATTTCAACTAAAATGTAATTCTTCCATTTTTTTTCAAAATTTATCTTTTTGAATTGAAAACTAGTGTACTTTACGTATGTCTTACGTAATTTTTGGATGACGCCTTATAAAATTCTGTATAACTGTTGTCACTATATAAGTGTTTAAAGTATATTTAGAAACCAAATGCTTTACATCAAAATTATTGATCTCCTAGGTGTAAGGTTGTTTTTATGCCTAAAAGAAAAATTTAGATTTAAATTTTTTAAAAATATTTGACGTTGGAAAGGGGTAGGGGTTTAACCAACATTATATCTGTGACTAGCCACAGGGGTGCCTTCCTTCCCTCTACGAGACGTTGGAAAAGGGTAGAGGTTTTACCAACTTTATTTCTGTGACCAGTCACAGAGGTGCCATCATCAGAGTCACAGGAGTGCTATTCCGACCCCACGAGTCGTTGGAGATAGGAAGGGGTTTGACCAACAACGTGCGGACTGTCCGTATGTTTAACCCGGCCGTATAGCTGGAAGTAAACGTACGGACTGTCCGGACTTATAGCCACTACCATTTATATAATGCAATGAAAATATTGAAAAATGGTAATTTTTTAACCTGTTGTAAAAATACAACTTTTCACTGATATATGACAATAAAGTTACTTTTGCTGATGTCAAATACAAATTTTAATTCTTCTCACAGAAAAAACTGGGGTTTCCATTAGAACCCATTTTTGGTTCCAAAGGAGCTGCAACAAAAATGAACCCCACTTGCTGAAAAGGAACCCAAAACGATAAATGAGCTCTAAATGATACCTCAATTGGGATTCTAAAGGATACCAATTGTAAATGAGCATATTTCTAAAGAACCTATTTTTCGCTTTGCCCACTTCGACATTTTGTTTCATTAATAATACAATTTTTACCTGAAAGCACACATGTAATCAAACTCTGATGGACATAACTTCATGAAGACAATGAAGGTACAAAATATTACCTTAATTAAAATAGATATAATGACTTGATAGATGTAATTTGCAGGTTATGTAACAAGATTGTAAACATAAAGGCTTATTCATATGCAAGAAACTATTCGACATGTCACTTTTTAAAAGTACAAATATATATTATTAGAAGTTCTGTAGGATCGTTGCAAAAACAAAATTTCCTTTGTTTTATAATTTTAACATCAAATATAAAAATAGATAACCAATTTGACTGTAGAGAAACGAATTTTTTTAAAGTCTTAATGCGCATGCGTCGCAACGGCAGCATCACTGCATGTTGATCGCGGGCTTATTTGAAATGATAAAATATGCAAATCAATTTTTTACAACATAATTATTATAATATTATTATTATAATTATTGTTTGATAATTTTAAAGTACAAAAAATATTATGAATTATTCAGAATTGACATTTGTGAAGAAAAGTCTTCCTTCTTTTGAATTTAAAATCAATAATTCATTTGTAAAGAGCACCATAATTGACAGAAATGGACTTGTAGATTGAACTATTTAAAAACTGTTACAGATTGAACTAATTTTAAATTTAAACATTAAAAATTGTGATATTTACAGGTGCAATAGTTCAAAATTGTATTAAATACATGCAGGAATCATCACAACAACTGGTTTTCCTTCCCAAAGCACATACATTTTCAGGGTGGCGATTCGGCGGACAATTTCAAATTTCCTGGTTTTTCCCGGTCAAGTTTTTCAATTTTCCCGGTCAACTAAAAGTAACATATTCATATTTGCCGTAAAACGCAAACATTAATTTTAATTCATGACGTTCACTTTGAACATCCTTTAAAACAACAGAACAAAACATTGCAAAATAAATTAATTTTCAAAAAATACTTGAATTTTCCACAAAAAAATGAAATAGTTAAACTTTTCAACCAAAGTGATGAATTTTTAAATAAAATTATGAATCTTAACTGAATAGTTGAATTTTAAACAAAATAAAAAATAAATTTTCAGCTGAAATTATGAATATTTAACTGGAACACTTGAATCTTCGACCAAAAAGATGAATTTTTAAAACAGAAGATTAATTTTCAAATAAAAAGAATTATTTTGTACAAAAAATACAATTTTTCAACAAAATACATGAATTTTTAACAAAATAGTCGAATTTTTGATTAAAGGAGTCAAATTTTCAACCAAATAGTTGAATTTTGAACTAAAACAGGAATCATTTGCATCCAAAAACGGAATAGTCACGTTTGTAGTGAAAAAAAATTAATTTTAAACCAAACATAAGAGTTTTAAATTAAAACAATGAATATTCAACTGAAATAGTTGAATTTTCCGACAAAAAAATTAATTTTTACTAAAAAAGATAAATTGTCAACCAAAACTTAAATAATCATATTTCAAGTTAAAGAAATTAATGTTTAACCAAACAAACGAAGTGATGCATTTTCAAATAAAATTCTAAATATTTAACTGAAATAGTTTAATTTTAAACCAGACAAATGAATTTTTTACTGCAATGATGAATCTTTAACTAGAATAATTGAATTTGGGACCAAGAAGATGAATTTCTACCAAAAGACGAATTTCCAACTAAGAAAGATAATTTTTCTACCAAAAATTGAGTAAATAAATTCATAGGCAAAAAAAAAGAAAGTTAAAAAAAAGAGATGAATTTTCAACTAAAATTATGGAATATTCAACTGGAATAATAGTTACATTTTCATTAAAAAAAATAATTACCTAAAATATTTTAAGTAATTTATTTAATAAATTACATTTTTTTATACAAAATTATAGACAATGAAATGAATAATTGGATGAAAAAACTTCACTTCATTGGCGAATTTGTTGATGACAGCTCTCTCAGCTCGCGGAAATTGTTACTAAACATTTATTCAATTTTTTTTCATGAACATATTGCTTAAAATATGTTGCCTCGAAAAAAAAGTAAATAGACGTTTTCGAATAATTCCCGCGAGACGAAAGTGCTGCCATCAAATTGCCACTTCATTACCTCAAAATCCTAGTACGCAGCCCCCTGGCACTTTCATGGAGGCCTGTATTATAAAAGTTGGCTGAAAGGTGGATCACGGCCACCAGGCGAAATCGTGGCGCTGATTACCTATAAGGCCGACTTTCTTTAAAATACATGGCAAAAATGCAAATATTTATGTTTTTTTAAAATCTGAACCGCTTTTTCGTGTTTTTTTAATGGAAAAAAGAAGTTAAATGTTTTTGGCATATACTAGTATAAAATATATAACGAAAAAAGTGAAATATATTAAGTTTCTAAGTGATTAAATGTGTGAAAGCAATACGAACATTTTTTCCAAGATAATACATTTAAACAAATTAATAACAATAAAATTGTTATTAATTAAATAATTAATTAATTTAGGAACTTTAGTGTCACGATTTTAAATTAAAATTAAAAGGTTTTTTGCGTCGTAAAAATTCATGTACCTAATTTAATATTAAAACATTTTATTTTAAAACAGTATAAAGTAACTTACCAAATTATTTTTCAATTATAAAAATGGCAATAATCAAGAGGTATGTATATGAGATTAATAAAAAGGCAATTTTTAAATTAAAAAAGTATAATTCTTATGAATCGTATAATTATGTAATATAAAATTTCAATAAATAAAATGAATGCAACAAGCATTTCAAAAAATTATAACTTTCTGTAAAACACAACAGTAATATTATGTAATTTTATGTACAAAAAAACGTTTATATTTTCTTTAGATTAGTTAAATTATTCAAATTAGTTAAATTTTCAACAATTAAATTAGTTAAATTTTCAAAATGTTTTTCAGGCTTTTCGTCTCGTCCCAAATGGAGTGTTGGTACGGCTCCTTCTCGAAGTCGCGGCCTTTTATACGGAGTCTACAAAAAATAGTTTATTTAAAATTTATTTATTCAATATTAAAATTTTTTTAATAATAAAAAAAATATTTTTACCACAAATAAGTATAGCGCGTTCTCAAATTTAAATAATTGCCAATATAAAATAGTATGCCAAGAGAATATGTTGAATTATTGATACTCATATACAAATTATTTGCATTATTTTTTGAAATTTTACAAATTGTAAATAGAAAATATATTTTTTGGAGCTAAAGATATTATTATTTATTTCTTTAAATTATTATTTTTTAAACTATTAATTTTATTCCACGAATTCATGTTTAAACTCTGGCGGAATTTGTATTTCAAAGTACATAATAAAAAAAGCAATATATACACAAAGGAAAATAAATACGATAATTAAATTCATTCCTAAAACAGTTCCGTCAGGACCAGTAATTGTTCTTTCGCGGATGATGTCACTTTCTGCAAAATGTCTCTCACAAACCGCTTGACCTTCTTTGACTTTAATGTCATCTCTCAAAATTGCTTTTTGCCATTTTTTGATTGACACTTTGTCTTTTGGTACATAAAAAAACCGTTGAGTTTGCTCCTCCGAACTCCGCGTTTCTTTTTGTAACCAGAATCACAGTTCACTGCTAAACACTTCACCATGTTTAATGTTTTTTCAATTAATTATATATCACTGATCATTTTCAGCAAAAAAAAACGAAAAAAGGACTAATAAACTATCAGAAAATATAAAAAAACTTCGAATGTTGAAAATTTTGCCATGTATTTTCAAGAAAGTCGGCCCTATAGGTAATCAGCGCTACGCTCGGGCAATTTAAGTACTAACGCGCAGGGCAGTCAAATGTGTGCCCATTTTCAGCTTTGAGTGCCAGGGAGCTGCTAGTACGGATTGGTCCTATTGGGAACGATTGAAAATGTTGCAACACTAAATCTTTCCCAATCGTGCACACACGATTAAGAAACACGATTAGAAACAATTCAAATTTCTTTCTATCATTCTGAATTGTTTTCAATTAATTATTTCTAGAAGGGTAAACGGTTTGCTTTTTCCGAAAATTGTACGCATGATAAATAATAATATCGTTTGTGTTTGCTTTACCGACATATTCTGTAAATCGCGAAATTAGCAACCCGACTTTGCAAGCGGTTGGTTTGTGAATGCGCCTTTATGTTGTTCTTTTCAAGTGCGCTCTAAACGAACCCTTTTGGGTCTCTGCAGGTATCTATTGGAGCTCAAGTTCGAAAGGATACCAACTTTTATTTGAGCCGCAACATTAGTGAACCCCCAGTTTTTTCTGTGCTGAATGTATCTGGCCTTGATCAAATAATAAAATTTTACATTAGTAAATCTTACATTTTTGTAAGTTTTATTATGCATCCAAATATGACATTCTTTGTCAATGCCCTTCAGCTGAAGCTGAATTCTTGATTATCTGTGTGAATATGACAACATTCTTTCCTTCCCGTTTTTCAAATTAGCCAATCGACATTGAAGAAAAGCGACAACAATGCTTTCTTTTTTAGATATATTATTTTAAATGCCGTGTAATATTTGCCATCCTTTGAAATCCCTTTAAATACTTTAAAGCTCTTGAAAATTACTTTGAATCTTTTTAAATACACTAACATTTTTTTAAACCTTTGAAATTCCTTGAAAGCTATTGAAATTCCTCAGAATCATTTTACATATCTTAAAATATTTAAGATTCTTAATTTTATTTTATCTATTGATGGATGGCCCCTCTCTGAATTCAACTCAGTGAAAACCCACTGAAATATCAGTAAAATTTACTGAGTTAGCAGAAAATGCATTATGCCTGAAAAAATAGTTTTTTATGATTTTAAGAATCAAAATAGTATCGTTGTTTACCAATTTTTGAAAAATGTTTGCATGTCAATAATTGATGGCTTATTTTTTTGGGGCAAACATTCTTTACAACTCTACTATTTCAAATTTTGAAAGTAAAATTTTCCATAACTGAAATCATTAAAAAAATAACTATATTTGAAGCTTGTTTACTTTTTTTCAAAATTTTAAACAGTGAAGTTGTAGGGATGTTTCCCCCGAAAAAATAAGCCACGATTCAATCAAATTCAACCGTTTTTTAAACGGATAAGAAGCGACAGTGCGAAAAAACTAAATTACCAAAACAAAAATTACAATAAATTTTGAAACTTCTTTAATAAGAAAGAATGTTTTTTCTTTCATAAGACATGCCTGTTAATATAATTTCAATTCTTAAAATTATAGCAAATTTTGTTTTCCCAGAGACCTGATATTTGGCACGACAACTAACTTACGCCAAAAAACTGACGAATTGGCGATGTGGCGAGAATTTTATTTGTCTAGATTAAAGGGTCTGAGGGGAATATCAAGCGATTTTTTTGATTAACGCATTTTTTAAATAACAATATTTTTTAATTAATGAAAATTGATTTTTGTTGAAAATAACCGTTTTGCAGTGAAAAACAGTAACATTCCCTGAAATTGTGTCAAAGTTTTAAATCTTGGAAATTTATACCCATTTCCGGTGAAAACCCAGAGCATAACCTAAAATTGTTCAAAAACTTTTCATCTTCTTTGAAATCCAATTAATATTGATCAAAAGTACCGATTGTCGGTATAAAACAACATCAACAAAAACCAAACATTGTAAATTCAATTATATTATGACTTTTTTGATTAAAAATACGTGTGACTGAAAAATATTGCATGAGATTGCAAAAGATTCCATAGATCATAGGAAATTCATGAATAGAAAACGATTATAGGACGATCAACATTAGAATAGGTAATACAAAAACATTGAAGGAATTTATGCAAGAAGTGCACAAACTACCATGGAACTATTCGAAATCTCATATATGGAAGGACACAAAAATAGCTATTCTGTCCAAATAAGCTATTCACAGCAAAAATCTGTTAAAATATGTAGAAACCCCTTGAAATCTTTCAAAACCTTTTGAATTTCTTTGAAATCCTTGGAAATGCTACAAAATCCATTGACATCCCTTGAAATTGTTGATATCGCTTAAAATTCTTGGCAACCTTTTAAAATTACTTAAAATCCGTGAAGTTCTCCAAAAATTTGTTGAAATCCCTTAAAATTCCTTGAAATATTTGGAAATTGTAAATATCCATTAAAATAAGTAGAAATCATTTTAAATTAATCTTATTCATTAAAGTTCTCTAATAAAAAACCGATTTAATTCCTAGAAATTTTTGAAATCCCTTCAAATCCTTGGAGATTAATGAAAACCTTTGAATCTTGTGAAGTTCCTTAAAATGCCTTTAAATTCCTTGAAATCCTTTGGAATCCCATAAAATCCCTTGCGATCTTTGGAAATCGCAAAAATGTATTAAAATAAGTATAAGTCATTTGAAGCTCCTCAAGAATATTATGCAATTAAGTAACTTATTCATTAAAGTTCTCTAAACAAACGTTTAAATCCCTTTAAATCTAGTGAAAGTGCTTGAAATACATTAAAATCCCTTGAAATCTTTGAAATCGTTGGGAATCATTTGAAATTGCATTTATTTTCCACAGTTCTCTAGAAATCTCTTCAAATCTTTGGAAATCCTAAAAAATTCGTTGATATCCTTTCGAATTTCTTAAATCTCTGAAATCCCCGAAATTGTTTGGAAATCCTCTAATATCCCTTGAAATGTTTTGAATTTTCTAGAAATCCATGGCAATATTATTAAATGTCTTGAAAACCGATGAAATCCTCTAAAATTAGTCGAAATTTTTGGAAATTCCATAGAATCCTTGTAAAAACCTTAAAGTTCGTGGAAGTCCTTCGGATTCCCTAAAATCTCCTGATATATTTGGAAATCTTTGAACTTCCATGCAATTTTCATGAAATCTGACGAAATCGCTCAAAACCCGTGCAAATTCTCTGAAAATCCTTGCAACTTCTTGAGATCCATTGACAAATTACTTTAAATCTGTGGAATCCTGTGAAATCCCTTGAAATAATTTGAAATCCTACGTTAAATAAATAAATCACTTGTTTGCAGTTTCTTTATTTTTTCATCAATTCTTTCTATATTTGTGGGCGTCTTCATGAAAAGGGTGCAAAGCGAAGCCCCTAAGTTAAAAAAATAATCACTCAAGATTTTACAGAGATTACATGAGATTGCGTCTAGATTGCATGTGATTACAAGGGATTGTAAAGGATTGCATGGGATTTAACGAGATTGCATAAGATTGCTGAAGACTCATAAGACTGCTGATTGAATAGAGGGCCTGAGGGGAAGCCCAAGCGGGCATTAAGGGAGTCCTAACTCCTAAGTGGGCATCCAATTGGATTCGCAGATGAATGCAAGATTACAAGGTCTCTCGAGGTTCATCCGTACTTCTCCAGTTAAATCGGCTTACATGAAAGAATCTCTACTATCAAACCCTAATAACTAACTGTATCGCGACAATCAGACATGATGTGGTACGATGACATGAGCTTCGTTCACGTGTGTCAACGACGTCCGTTTGAACTGTTGGAAGCAACAGTTGGTGGGGAAGAAAAAGACAGAGAGCTACTGAATTCAATTTATATGCGCGAAAGAGACGAACAGAGGCCAGCAAATCGGACATGCGTAAGATCCGTCGTACGTATATGCGAGTTCCAAGGAACGTAGTCGCACAGAAACGACGTCCGGCGTCGGTCGCGCGGGTATTTTTGTCCTACACAACTTTACGTTCCTTCATTCGTATATTTCTCAATTAAAAACGACAATTATTCAAATAACAGCAGTAATCTGTCTCCTAAAACTTACACGAAAAGTTTTTTAGCTTTTAACTACATAACAATAAGTGTTAACTTATTAAAAAAATAGTGATTGTAGAATGTTAATGTTATTCGTGAGCTTTAATTGCTACTAAATTATGTTAGAGTCTAAGGTTAAGAAATCACCAAATAATCGTCATTGAATACAAATTATTTTTACATTCCATTTAAAATGGTCTCTACAAATTCTTTTAGTGCAGGAATAAATAGATTAGAGTTAAAAGTTAGTAGTGAAACATTCCAAGTTTAATTTGATTTACGTGAAGGCTGATAAGTCTGAAGGTAAAAGATTCGATTTTCCATTAATTTCTTATTCAAAGTGCAATTTATAAGTGAAAGTTAATTTCTATCAAGTTGACTAAGAACCGAACTTTTCAGAACGGAAACGAAGTCTAGGGCTTAATGTCTATATTGAAAATTAAAAATTACTCTTGTAAGAAGTAATGAAAGATGTAAAATAATGAATAAATATGAATATCAAGTTTTTTATTTGGGGTTTATGTCTACTGAAGAATAGAAAAAGATTTTTTAGAGGAGTCACAATGATGATGAGCTATCTCAGGATTATAGAGTCTGTAAACACTCCAAGAGAGAAATGTTAAACTTTCTAACGTTAATTACTTGGAATTTCTGTATTTCTAAAAAACTTCCGTAATCCTCCGGACAAATACTCCATGAATCGCAATACTGTCGATGTCGAGGCTGCTAATTACGACGTAAACAGATACTGAAAAAAATTTAAAAACCAATGTAAACCAGAAAATTTCAGTCTTCATTTTTCTTCAGCGAAATAGTAAGTTTTTTTTCACTATTTAATCTTATATGTGTATTAGAGTGGATAGAAAAAACTCTTTAAAGTCGTTAAACCCCTTAAAAGTTAAAAGTCGTATTTGCCCCACAGTTGTAAGCCCTCCAAATTTTAAAACTAAAATTTAAAACAAAACTAAAAGAAAATTTCTATGGCCTAAAAAATTATATTGAATTTTTTGTAGGTAAAGTTTTTTGTAGTGGTTGATAATATAAATTTAGAAATTAAAAACAAAATTTGTGCCTAAATTAGAACTGTCTTATAATGACAAAAAAAACAAGTATTTAGGATTGTGCTAAGTGTACATGGTTTTGAAAAAATTTAAACACACCGTGCTTGAAATGTCTTCAGCTTAAATCAAAGGAATATGACATTCTTTTGCTATCATAGGAAAAAATTGTATTCGTGGTATACAAGATCTAAAAATTGCTCAAAAAAGGCTACATTCACAATTTTAAATCGAGGAATAAAATTTGTGTTCATGGCATGCATGTTTCCTCGATCACAGCTAAACAATTTGAACCAAATGTTTAAATTTTTCCAAAAAAATGTGCAGTTAACACAATTCAAAAAAAGTGTTGTTTTTTTTTGCACATTTAAAAAAAGTTTTAACTTCAACAAAAATTTTATTTTATATTATTCTTTCCTGCCAAAAATCCTACCTACAAAAAATTTAAGATAATTTTTTTGCCTATAGTAAAATTGTTTAAATTTTCAAAAATTTGAATTTTTAAATCCGTGCACAGAACAGAAGATATTATCGGATCGAACTAAAATTAGTAGGATTTACCACTGTTGGAAAAATACAACTTTTACCCATACTATTAGAATCCGCTACTCGAAAAAAAGGGTTTTTTTTCGGCCCACCCTCATGTGTATACATTAATACGGACTTCTGTTTTGAATCTTCGTCCAAATTGAATTTTTTTTGTGTAAATGTGAAGTAAAAATGAGATATGTAATTTATTTAAATAAGGTAATAAGAAAATCCACTTATTTAAATTTTGTCCCGCATCAACGATCAGTATTATCAAATTGACTTTTAAGCCAGCTTAATTTGAATCACTTCATTATGAAATGCAGATCTCTAGATTATTAATTAAATTATCGATAAATTGATATCTCAGATCACTTTCTAATTATACAACTTTTTCTGGAAATAAAGAATGTATTTATTTTATTATTATGTTTGTTAAGGTATCAGTGTTGATCGATCGCCTTTCTAATCGACTTACTTTTAAATCATTTAAATAAATGTGTCATAGTTAACATTATGTTTATTAAGCTATATTGATACAGCTTAATAAACAGCGATTTTTTTTCTTTTTTAGGAATCCTAATTTCAATCATTTAAACTGATAAATAAAAGGAACTTAATGTTTTATCAAATAAATTTTGCATATATTATATAAGTTTAAATTAAAATAACACACATAAATTAAGTTGAAGTAGATAGTTGCTACAACTTTAAAATAAATAAACTGCACCTATATGTGCGTGCAAGATTATAAAACTATACGTACCATATATGTAAATTATACTGATATTATCTGGAAATTACTTCCCTTTAATCAATTGTAAATTCCAATTTCATAGAATTGTATAGAATTTTGTGCGTAATTTTAAGACGAACTATAGGATTATTTCGTGAATTTGTTTTTGAAATTATTCTTGATTCTTCATGAAATATTTTTCTAATGCATAATTGGGTTTAAACTCTGTAGAAATCTGTTTGGATTAAAAACTTTAATAGATATCAAAATCAAAAGAATAAAACTTCAAAAATGATGAAAAAACTTCAAATTGTTTTTTTTTAAATTTCAAATTTTCAGTTTTTAGGACATGAAAGTTCACAAATTCTTTAATTTTTAATCTTTAAATCTCTTTCAATCTAGTGAAAGTCCTTGAAATACCTTAAAATTCCTTGAAATCTTCGAAATCATTAAGAATCATTTGAAATTTCATTTATTTTCCGCAGTTTTCTAGAAATCTCTTCAAATTTTTGGAAATCCTGTCAATCATTTTAATAAAAACCCTGTGTAATATAATTAAAGAGCGGTTTAATATTCGCCACTTGGTGTTTGCACTTGTTTAATTGAAGACTGTTAGGAAATTAAAATTTTTGAACTTTGTAAAGGGTTTCAACTTCAAATGTTTGAAACTCGAAAAATTTTTTATTTGTTTTTAAAAATTGTTGATTGAAAATTCTCTGCATGAAAATTTCATAATGTAAATTCACAACCATTAATTTGAGATTTGAAGAATTGTTGACTATTATTATAATAATTATTATAATTATAGTTTACAACTTGTTTTAATGATACGTGAGATTAATTTTAGTTAATTCGATTGAAATTTTCCTTTACTAAGAACAATAGTGAAATGTTTGATTACAGGTTTTATGAATTATCTCTTATCACGCATAGCGCACTTAGCCCCTTTCAATCCAAGCGAAAAAATTTGGATCTTATTTTTTGAATTAGTGCCACGTCCATTCCATTGACGATCTTGATTGATTCGCTGATAATTTAATTAATTTTATTATCCTGTTGCATTCAATAAAAACATTCGTGATTTTGTTTGTCAGCGAAGGATGGCTGCTTTCGAATAAAATAATATTCTAAGCCAAATTTACAATCACTTTTGTCTCAAATATAAAAATATATTTATTATATTATCATTCAAAATTGAAAAACTTTCAAACCTAAAATCTTTGGAGATTTTAGCTAATTTAAATGATAAGAAATTTACATAAAGTATTCATATAGAATTAATATATTTTTTATTTGAAACTCTTAATGACAGCAGTAAAAAGAACACCTTTTATTTAAAAGCGTTTAAAATAAAAGCAATTAAGTTTTGCAAATTTAGTTTTTAACATTATTGTATGCTTCTAAATTAAACTATTCCAAATTTTCCAATATTTCAAAAATCAAAATTAACCATTTTAAAATATGTTGCATGCATACAAATTAAATTTGACGTGATTTGTTTAAAAATACTGAATAACCAATCACTGATGAGGAAAATGCCTGTATATAAGTGACGTCACATCAATAATAAAAGCTCCCATTCTCGAAAGTTTTTCTCCACTTTTGAAAATTAAATAAAACAATATATAAATTTAATATGGATTTATTTCTTGTAAAACTAAACTTAGTTTAACGTCCTCTACGAGATACAATAATTATTCTCCGTGTTCATGACACATGTAAATTCTCTATTTAATGTTTCCAAATTAATGTGTTAAATATTTAGCAGTAGTATTCTAAACGACTCAGGATCAAACAAATTTCAAATAAACAAGCTTTTTTAAAACTTCAATTTAAATTATTTGTATTTAAACGTTCCAAATCCAAAACTCTGTAATTGGAATCTAGAAATGTGTAAACAAATTTAATCACAAATTTCAATTAGCAAGTTTTCATATTGAATGACACTTAAAAATTTGATTCTAATGGAAAACTGATCAGCATCTGATCTGGGCCAGATCCGACATTAGATTAATATTACATTTTTCCACAACCTGAAAATCAGGGGAAAGTAATGGAATTTTGTTAGTCAGGGAGAGTCAAGGAAAAGTCAGAGATTTGGAAAAAAATGGCAAAAGTCAGGGAATTTCTGTCAGAAGTACTTTAATTAACTGAGAAGAATAATCAGGGCTGCCACACAGTCAATTTTAGTATCTTATTTTTCTCAAATCACTTTTTTACGATAAAGTCACTATAGTCACTTTTTAAGTGAAAATATCAGTTTAGTCACTTTTCATTCCAAAGAATTTGTGATAGATTTCAATAATTTTAGGGGATTCCAACGGATTTTAAATATTGTAGTGTATTTAAAAAAATTCCAAGGAATTTTTAAGATTTTATGGTATTTTTAAAACGTCCAAGAAATTTTAAAGGTCTTTAAAAGGTTTCAAAGGATTTGAAAATTTTTAGGATATTTTAAAAGATTCCAAGGAATTTTCAAGCACTTTAAGAAGTTTCAAGTAATTTCAAAAGATTTCAAAGAATTTGAAATATTTTACGAAAATTAAAAAGATTCCAAGGCATTTTCAAGAACTTTGAAAAGTTTCAAGGGATGTCAATGATGTCATTTGAATTCTTTTGAATTTAGCTGGAATTGTTTTGAAGTCTTATAAATCGAATTCTTTTAAATTCGAAAGAACATTAGTCACATTGATAATGCAAATTAGTCACTTTTGGTCACTTTTCCGGTCGGGTGTCCGTCCGTTGTACTTTTTTACCAGGAAAGAAAGTAAGGCGAAATGGGGTGTGAGGAAGTAGGGGTGGAGGAGTGGCGGAAATAAGGGGAGTAGTAGTAGGGGAAGTGAGGGAAAATGAGCTGCGGGAGTAGGGGAAGTAGGAGGAATGTGGGAAATTAGGGGAGGGGAATTCAAGGGAAATGAGGTGGTAGGGAAGTAGGGGAAGTTATGACAAATTAGGTAGGGGTAAATGGGGAAGTGAGGGGAAGCATTTTAAATGATTGAAAGTGAGGTAGGGTAATGAGGGGAAGTTACGAGGGCTAGTAGGGTAGTGTGGGTAAACAGGGGAGGGGAAATGGTGGACAAGTGAGGAGAGGGGGGAAGAAGTGGTGGAAGAATTTGGGGAAGGGGTGGAAATCGGAGCGTGAACTGAGGGGAAGAGAAGTAGTGGAACGTAGGGTGAGTAGGGGAGGGAAAGTATGAGAGGGAGAGATTTAAACGATTCAATTAAGGTCTCAATAGGCTACGAAACACTTTTTTGTAGACGCGCGGCTTTATTCCATCCATGAAAGATTCTATATTAAAAATGTTACAAGATTAAAATGCTGGTCTTCGAATATTAATCGTCAGGTAAAAATCAGGGAAGTCAGGGAATTTTGAAAATGAAGTTTTTCGGCCACTCAGAAATAGGTACAATCCGATAAAAAAAGCACGCAGTCCGAAATTCTAATAATTATCGTTTCACGCCGCGTTAAAATATGAAATAATGTTAATTTTACTTTATATGTAGTGTCAATTTATATTTTCAACAAAGTGGGAATCTGTAAAATTCAAAATATGAAAAATTTGTTAACATAAATAATCATCATGAAATCTTCTATAACCCTGAGAATGTGTTTCAGTTCCGTGTCATGATTACATTATGCATGCAGAATGAGGTTCCTTTTTCAAACAAGGAAGGAAAATAAAAAAAAATGTAAAAAAGTAAAATAATGGGCAGCTAAGAAAGTTTTAATGGTCGCGTTTTGTTTGCAAAACAGCTGAGCTTCCGAAGGATGCAAATGGCTCCATTAAGATGCAAGCACTTATTTGTATCGTATCAATCACAAGCAACGACTGCGCTTGCAGCATTTAGCTTATTCTGGATCTTATAAATAAAGTCTAATTTCCTGATAATTCGATAACACGAAAATAAATGTTTGTGCTAAGTCGACAGATTGGCAGAAAAATTATTACGATGATGCCAAGTTCTGCTTGAGTGTAAACCGCTTGTTACCGAAAGGTAATCATGTGTGTATTGATAATAAGATAAGAAAAATATAGAAAATTAAAAAATCAATTAATGAGGATAAACAATTTTGTTCAATTTGTTCAAAAATATCGGACAGATGTTTTCAAAGTTTAAGAAAGAAATACAATTTTATTTTATTTTAGGGAAGTATAATTGATTATATACAAGAATCTGTAAAGCTATCAAGATATTACTTAATTAGTACCAATTTATCAAAGACCACCACGTTTAATTAATTTCTATTGCGAAATAAAAATCAATAAATTACTTCGATTAAATCTCTCGCCAAACGTAATGTTATGATAACATATCGCTGGATTTTTATCGCTTTACTAGAATGATGTATAGAGATATATCAACTCAATTGCGATTGACCTTTTTTAAAGTAGAGATATTGAGCGCACTCGAGTTTTTCCGGTGCTTTTCATGGAGCCGAGTAAATAAACGGATTAATACAGGAAGCTGGTGAGAAATGCAATTTCTTTTCGATAATAATCGTATTATTCCGAAATTCATTCATAGAGATCGGAAGGGCTGAGCATTACATTTTGTTTAACATATTGGCATGAATTTTTTTTAAATGCATATAATGATATCACAGTTACATAGGCGTATTATGATTTGCAGCTGTGAATCGCTAAAATGTTACACTCATAATCGACTTCTATACGTGCATTGGATATCTCGGTCAATTATTGATTGATTTGCACAAAACATTTCAGAATCAAAGAAAACTCTATAAAAATAAGTTGTATGCGTGAAACTTGGGCATGAATTGTATATTATTTTCGAAAATAGCCTTGTTCATATAGCGCGTACAGCGAAACGTAAACAGTCAGGGCCGCCTGAACCGTTTCCATAATATTGCGCAATCTACTTGACTGAGTAGTATAGTGCATGCGTCCCTTCAGAGGCGGAGTCGCAACCGTCTCTCGCCCTGCCCCCTGAGAAATTGCGAGGTCCAGCACTTCTACGAATTCATATAACGCGTGCGATCGCGCGTTCAAATAGTGAGACTCTGGTGTACTTCCGATATTTTTGAAACCTCGCAAACCGTTGAATTTTCATGCGTTGGCTACGAAAGTGGCCATAAAAATACCTGAAAAAGTCATTTTCAAGGTTAAAACTAAAAAAAAGTACTTTTTAAAAAACAAAATGCAGAAAGAGGCATTCTAGGTGACATTCGGCAGCGTGTTTGTT
This sequence comes from Andricus curvator, assembly GCA_932195095.1. NCBI lineage: Eukaryota > Metazoa > Arthropoda > Insecta > Hymenoptera > Cynipidae > Andricus > Andricus curvator. The sequence goes on along the minus strand of CAKNYM010042839.1, from coordinate 25,201 downwards.
AAAGATGCTATACTGAAAAAGATAGGGTTAAGTAAGATCACATATATCCTTACCCCCTTTCCAGTAGCCCTTCTATTCATTATGCCTATTCTACCCAACGCGCGAGGTAACAAGTGGTATTTTTCAAATTTGGTATATTAGGAAAAGTGTACTGGATAGTAAGAAACACCCCAAGCCGTTTAAGGGTATAGCGTGTTCTGTCAAAGAGGCTATAACTGAAAAAAGATAGGGCTGAGTAGGAACACACCCGTACCCCTTTTCCAGTAGTCTTTCTTTTCATTATGTGAAAAGTGAAAATACAATCATATCATATTTCCAGTAGTTCCTTTTCACCCCGAAGGCTAGAAAAAAGGAGAATTCTAGAGGGTAGCATTTTTATTGAAGGGGCCATACTGGCAATGGGTGGCCCTAGTGGAAACACAACTCTACCCCTTTTTCAGGAGTTCAGTTCAGAGTTGTTATTTTTCGTTAAACATTGCAAATATTCAATTAATTACTTTGAAAAATTCCGTTTCATAGAAACATATTGAATTAAATTTTTTATTATTTTGATTTAAAATTAAAATTCAAAATTATTAGATGGTAATTGGTTCAATTGGACGAATATAGAGGAAATAATTTAAGTTTTTAATCATGAAAGGGATTTTACATAAGGTTTAACATTATTAAAAACTATTTGAAATGATAAAAATAATAAGCAGAATATAATAATATGAATGACTAATAATCAAAATGACCATAGAGGCAGATTACAGTTACAGAAGAAACTTGAGGAAGAAATTTTAAAAAGGAATAAAGGAAAATGATTGAAATATTGAAATTCATTATGGAGTTTTGAAATTCGTAAACATAAATGTAAAATATAATATTAACAGTAATATACACAAAGAAAGATTATTTATCGAAAGCACTGAAATTAATTCTGCACTTACGTATATGTATTATGTACTGAAAGGTATGAAATAAAAAAATTATTTTAAAAAAACGTCAAATACGCTAGACATCAAAAAGTCTCTCGAAGCTAGAAAATAAGATTTTCGTGCATCATTATTATTACACATAAACATAATACTGTGGAATGCGATGATTTTATTTTATTTTTATTAAATATTTTTAATGGCAAAACTTTATTCTAAAATTTAAAGAATCATAAATTTTATCATTAAATTTCACTACTATATATACTAATAATGTATATAATATAAAATGTAGAGTATAATATACTAATAATGTACAAAAGTCTTGTTTTCTGCATTAGAGTGCCTTTTTTATGCTTAGCGTATTCGATATTTTTTAAAAATAATTTTGTTTGATTAATTTTAGTTATTATTATACTAAGATTAATAATAAGTTCATACAAATTAGAAAGACAATAAAATATTAATACATTTTCTAAGCTGATTACAAACGTTACATTATCGTTATATTATCTGATTTTTAATTAGTTTGTGTAAAGTGCTCCTAGAATTGAATGGAAGCATTCTTAAATCAGCTTAATGCTAATGAGTCACTCAGGTGTGTTTACTACTTCCTACCAAGTGCGATTTAAATTTCTAATCTGCAGAACAATCTCAATATCTCAGGTTTACAATGTTACGAATTCTATCTGACACACACAGACACACATATATATATATATAATTTTATGATATATTATATGTTATATACTATTTTTTCATACAATGTTCGAAAAATGTTCGAAACCTGTCCACATTCCTATTTGCATTTTTTTTAAATTGATTAATTTGAAATAAAAATATTCAAAATGGAATAATTTCAAGTTATGAAGATTTAAAATTGGGACAATTTTAACTTTGAAGCGTTTAAAACTGAATGATTTCAATTTCGAAAATTTGTACGATTTCATATATTTGAAATTGAAATTTTTTATTTGGACCATTCAGCATTAACAAAGGCCTAATGAAAAATCAACAATAACCTGAGAAAAAGCGGCCCGGGAAGTTTTTTAGAGAGCTGACCACATTTCTGCCTGCATCATTTTTAAAACTGATTATTTTTTTAAAGTTGTACCTTATACTTTTCAAAATGCAATTGTAGCAAGAACTATTTAGAACAATTAAACAAAATCTGGCATGTGAACCACTTAGAATTGAATGCGTTCTAAATAAAAAATTTTTTAGGCATGAAAATGTTCAACGTTAAAAACTGAAAAGTTGAAAATGGAACAATGTCAAACGGGAAATTGAAAAAGAAGAATTAAAAAAAGTGCAATCAGAATTTGAGCAATAAATAATTTCTAAAGAATTTCTAATATAAAGCTTGTAAAATTTAATAATTTAACATTTTCAACTTCCCTTAAAAAATGAATCAAATACAAATTAAATGCATTTAATTTACCCATTGCGTAATTTTGAGGTAAACCAATGTTGAAATTTCATACTGAAGCTTCCATAAAGCGAAGTGTCTAGACTCACATAAAATATTTGGTCTATGCTCAACGAATTTCAGTGAACCTAGCCGCCCTTTACAGTTTCCCTGGGCTCATCAAAAATATTTGTTCTATGCTCACCGAGCTTTGGTGAGCCTAGCATTCTTTACTGTATAAGGATGTAAATAAATGTTAGTTGCACAAAAAATCAAACATTTTTAACTGAAAGTCTGAGAAGTGATCAATTTGTTTTTCAGATTCGAAATTTGAGTCAATCAGAAGTGGGTCACCGAATCAAATAATCATCAAAATTTACTGAATAATCTATCAAACTCACTAATTAATCGGCGAGCATCTTCTGAATTCCTGAATTGTCGTGTTTTCAGAAACTGCTTTCGAGGCAAACAGAGCTTGGATCTTACAGTAGCGAAATAATGGATTTATTGCCGCAATTCAAGTTCAGAAGCGGCGCCTTTGCTCAAGTTATATTGTTTCAGAAACCTCATTATGGACTCATTAGTTGATTATATTTTTCAGGTCGTTGGACCCTTTCATCGGTTATTACGAAGCAATATAAACAATGTCTCAGGGTGCGAGCTATTATAACTATATAACGTATGACGTGGATTGAGTCATGAGATTGAGTTTCACAGCATTGAAGGATAATTAATTCGCTTTACCTGGAAATAAAAAAATAGAAAAAACATATATTGTAGTTACATAAAAATTAAAAAAAGAGTAGCATCTTTTTTCTTGAATCGCCATTTCCATAACATGATTTGAGTAATTGAACTAATATTTTTTCAAAATTCAATATTAAAAAATAATATTTAAGTGAATACATTTTCATTCCATGTTGTTAAAAAATATTGCAGTCATTGGATTATTTTCTTCGATAAAAAATTATAAAATGTTTATTCATATTCTTTTGATCAGTGATATAAAATACACTGAAATAAATAAATGAAAATATAAAAGTAAGTTCCGATTAAAAAAGAATGTGGAAAAAGCTTTCAAAGTTTTCCAATAATATTTTTCCTATTTTTCTGTATTGCCTTTAGAATGTAGGCGCCTTCAGAAATTGTTCAGGAAGTAGTAACTACAATCGTTGGTCAGACGTGGAAAGTCAATGCCAGTAGTAAAAGTTCGCGTGTTCTCGGACCATGAAAACTTTATTGTTAGGTTTTTCGCTTTAGAGCACACATATCTTTTTATATATTCCCTCATATAAAAGTCATAATAATATATCAAACGTAAAATAAAATATAAAAAATTGCATATCAAATAAAATGGTAATAATTCTACAAATACAGAATTTAAACTTTCAGGTCATGTAAATCATTGAAACTTCTGCCTGTAAATTTCACAATTTAATTTAATTTGGAAAAAGGCTTTCCCTCAATTTAATTTTAATAAATGTAATTTTAAAGACAAAAATAGAGATAGGAAAATGTTTCAAATTTAGAAGATTCTAATAGTTAGCACGGACATGAAATATCGAATGTCGGTAAATGTCGGTAAGAGGAATTTTTAATAGCTAGAAATTTTATATGAAATTGTCTGTGGAATTTCCATGGAAATAGTTTCGCAAAATTGCCTAGTATGAAGTATTATAAAGTGAGATTAATTGTTTTGTTATTTTCCTCGTCCATTACTTTGTGCATAATTTTATGAATCGTTTGCTTAATTCTATGGCACATTAAGCTCATGTCCTTATATCAGCCGTAATGGCCTTCTAGTTTATTGTAACAGAGCTTCGGATAAGATTTTCCATATTATGTTTCCTCAAGCATCCAAGCATACCGACAATCAATTAAGAACCCAGGAAACTTAAACTCACTCTATGCTATACACATAGCTTTATATTGTTTATATATATATATATATATATATATCACAATGCGAAACTATAGTTGCAAAGCATAGATAGAGTTACAGCTTCAATTCTGAAAATGTGATGAACATGTTATTTTTAGAGTACAAATTTTATATTTCATAATTAAGGGCTTATTTAAGGCTAATTTAATGCCCTATTGCCAATTTTAATGCTCCGCTATTTCATTAAAAAAACAGAGGTTACGCTGACTTAACGTTAAGCTGACGTAACCACACCTGAAAATAACATTGAACCAGGTTCTGACCTGTAACATAATTAAGGGCTCATTTAAGACTCTCTAAAACCAAAAAAAACAAATAATCTAAAATCAATATTTGCCACTCAAAAACCACCCTCAATACAAATTAGGCAAAAAATGTAAATCTGACCATACCATATTTAAAGTCGAATTTAATGCCCTATTAACAAATTTAGTGCTCTGTTTTTTTTAAACCAGAGGTTACGCTGGCCTAACGTTAAGCTGACGTAACCACATGCGAAAATAATATCGAATCGAGTTTTGACATGTAACATAATTAAGGGCAAAACTAGCACCAACCCCTATCACTTGAAAACTACCTCTAAACAGAAATTGTACATTGAGTACAAAGAAAACACAAAAAATGTTTGGGTTACCTTTTATCTTTACGAAACATTGGAAAACCACCTAGTAACGGAAAGCTATCCCTAGCATAAAGTGAACAATTTACGATACCCACGATCGAATTTCCGAAAATCAACTCCCAAACCTTAAAAACGATAATTATACATTCAGAAGATCAGAATTAATTTTCGAAAATTAATTCCTAACACTGATCACTGTGATCATTATAAAAAATTCGATAAACTTTTTTAAATACCTGAGTCTCCTTTAAACAGTTTTAAAGTTTCGAAAAGGTTTTAGCTATAGTTGAAAGGGTAAAAAATTCTGTTCTTCAAAATAGGAGGCTCTTCATCAATACTATTGATTCAATGTCTTATTGACAAATTTAATGACACCCTTTTTTTCTTCATTGAAAAGGATTGCGCTGGCTTAACGCTAAGCTAGCATGTAAAAACCAGACAAGTATTGAATTTATCTAACTTATTTTCATACCATATAATTAAGGGCTCATTTAATGCTCTCCAAAACCACAACAACAAAGCTTCCAAAATCAATCCCTCCCACTCAAGAACCACCCTTAATACAAATTATGCCATTATTGTAATTCTGACCATTCCATATTTACAGGCTCATTTGAGGCTAATTTAGTGCTAACTAAGTTAAGGTAACGTAACCACACAAAAAATAACATTGAATCGAGTTTTTACCTATGACATCTTCTCATTCAAAAGCTCTCATTCAGGGCTCATTCTAAGCTCTCCAAACCGACAAAAACAAACCTTCCAAAATAAACCCCTGCCACTCAAAAACCACCCTTAATACAAATTATGTATACGTTGTAAATCTGACCATACGCATAATGTGCAATTACTAATTGGAGGCCTTCTATAATAATTTGAATAAGTTTCATTTTAAGGACTTCAAATGAAATCTAATTCAAAAGGACATGTTTTTAATTTAAAATGTTTCAAATTGAACAACTACAAATTCGAACCGACAAAAATTAAAAAAAATGTTGTTTCAAGTGCCCTCAAAATCAACCAATTTTAAATTAAAGGCCTGTAAAAGTAAACGATTTCAGGATTAATGATTGCAAACTGTCAAATTGTATTGTTGAAAATATTACAAATTAAACATTTCAAACACAAAGTCTTAAAACTTCAAAATTTAAAACACTTGAAATTGTACCATTAAAAATTAAAACCTTAGCAATTAATCATCATTGTTTTAATTAACTTTATAGAATGAAATTTCCAAGAAAGTTCGAATCATAATAGAGTATGATATCGATTACCCTTTAGAAATATTAAGATAGGCCTGCATAAACTTCATGTGCATTAATAATATTTATAAGTAGGATATGAGGGCTTATTACGAAAATGTTTGATTACAGTTTATCATGTTACGTAAAATATTTGCTAGCATAATAAAAATAAAGAGAAGTGAGTGCTGACGTTTTAAGCCGCTCGTGCTGGTGACAGCGCGCTGTCACATGTGACACTGCCTGGCACGACTGATGATTTCTCAATTAATTAGCTTAGCACTTATGTTAGACAAAACTTGGAGGAGAGTTAAGCATGTACAATGTACATAGTTTCAGCACCAGGTGATAATTAACAATGATAGAAGTCCCTATTAATTACTCACGAGATTCAATATTGTCATTTTACACATCGTTAACGAAATACATTATAATATATAGATTATAGATCAAATATAAAACTAGCACTCAAAAATTAAATTATTTGTTAGATTGCAGAGCTAATTTACTTACAATCACTATATAAAAATTCGTAATTAATATCTATATGAATTTTTATGCAAATGAGAACCTGTATAAGGCTGTTGCGGTAATTAGCATATAAATACTAATTATCTCAGCGGAATGAATAATCAGCATATAAATCATAGGATTAATCGACAAATAAACATTTATAATTTTTATACTTTACTTGAGGAAAACCCTCATTAATATTAAATTTTGTTCAAAAGGTAGACTTTTTGTTACGAAGAAGGTACTGAGAAATAGGATGACTTGAATCAATGAAATGTAGTACCGAATACGTCCAATCAAATATTTTTTTGATCGAAAAAAATTATTCTTCTAAAAAGAATGATTTTTTCATTTGAAAGCCATTATTTCTTGGGAAAAGAACAATTTTATTTGATCAAAATAGTATTTGATTAGACGTATTTAGTACTAAATTTCTTTAAATCAAGTAATCTTTTTTCTCAGTGGGTAAATTATATGAAAAGTGTAGAATAACTATCAGAGAGGCGAAGACGGGAACTGTTTGAATGACTTATATAATAATGATTTGCATATGATTTTATTAAAGCCGATTAAGTTGCCTCGTTCCTAGGTGAAATTAAACAATTTTCTTACATACAAGTTTAGAACGCGACTTCGATTCCATCCGTTCCCATGTGGAAAAATTTCGTGGCGTTGGCGCGCCACAGGCTGACTGTCCAGTGGCTAGACTGGGATGTAACGCTCGGATCAACTAGTTTCTAGACAGATCGGCTATTTTGATAAAAAATAATTAATAATTAAATAATATAATTATTTTTTATGCCATAAAAGTTCAATATGTAGATTTTGCAGTTAATTAAAAATATAAAAAAAGTTTTTGTACACAAAAAAATGAAGAAATGAGTTTCCGCAAATCTCTTGTACATACGCCGGGTGTCGAACTTCTGATGTAACTTCCTATTATATTGTCGTAACTTTGTCCCGTCGCCTTAACACCTCGGCCATCTAAAAGTTAAATTTTTTTTCATTTTTGTCGGACATGAATTTCGATGCATTACATCCTAATATTTATTTCAATAAAACATGAACAATTTTTAAACATTAAAAGTGCTTGATTTGTGAATAAATCATTGAAAAAAATAAAGTTTGTATGATGTTACTTGCGATTAGGCTACGAAATAATGATTGTTTATTATTTCAAATAAATAATACGTTGGGCTTAATTATCATTTACGGAATAGATAAATAATTAAAATAAATTAAATAAATCTTTTATAATAATATTTGATTTTCTGGAATATTATACATAGCATTATACATATTATAATTATTATAAATTCAATATAAATTCATTATAACTTTACTATATAATTAAATTGAAACAAAATGTTTTTAAACATTCTTAAAAAAATCGTTCTTGAAACTGCAGTTCTTGTATTAAGATTTCTATCACCTTCAACAATTATTGTTTACGATCTTAAATATGTGATAGTCTACAATTAATTATTGCTTGAGCATTTGTACAATTGTGTATTGTAATTTCCCAAATCTTTTATTCAAAAATGATTATTTTCTGAATTCACCTCTGTAATTTTTGTTTAAGTCCAAACCGTGATTCTATCTAGAAACCAGCTAAAATCTGGACAATCTTTATATATTCAAATTCGTAACGAACTCCTAGATAGCGCCAAGAATGGGACTAGACAGCAGAAAGGTTTGAATCAAACACGTAGTAAAACTAGAAAGCGCCAGTGTAGCGCCAGGCTAGTAATGCGTGAATAGACAGACTTGAGAAAAACTGTACTGGCTTTAGCATGATTCAAGACTGCCACGAAATTTTTCCACACGGGTTCGATTAGTTACGTGTTTTTCCCATTGCACCTTTTCGCTCTTAGCTTTTTGTCGCAAAATCTCCTCAATTTCGTTTTCTATATGGGTCATTCTCCGTAAAAGTGTCAATTTTATGCGTGTAAGCCCCCTGTTTCCCGAAAATCGAGTAACTTCAATAATTGACCAATAAGAATGCTTCCTCTATTCATAAAAGCATTACTAGCATTACTAGTAATGCTTTTATAATGTATCAATATAGGAAGCATTCCTATTGGTCAATTATTATTGAGGTTACTCGATTCTTGGAAACTAGGGGGCTTACACGTATAAAATTTACCAATAAAGAATTACATTAATAAATTGCCCTTATTTAAAGATATATAATTATTTTATTTAAATCGTAGTAATATGGTGTTGTAGAAAAAACTTGCATAAAGCATGAAAGGCGGCAATTATCTAATTCTTCAAAGAGCTTTCAAAAGGTATAATATAAAAATGTTTCCAAATTAAAATATTAAATATAATTTTGACTGAATCAAATAAGAATCTTATCTGCCAGATTAGACACTGTTTCGAAGTTTAAATTGAGGAAAAGAAATTAATGAAAGTGTGGAAGATCTTAAGTGCCTTGAAAGTCAGGTTAGCATATTTGAATATTGAAGATGTTTGAATGACATGTACATGAATAATAAGTAGACGAGATTGCCGGGTCGAGTGGCATAATGCATGTAATATGGTACTATTTGCAAACGACGAAGTGTCTCAAGTGACCTTTCCTAAATCAAATATATATGTATGTGTATACTATATCTATGAAATGAAATGTTGAATTTGTAATACATACCAACAAAATATAAATAGAATATATAAGGCCCCCAGGTAAAAAAAGTTCTATATAGGTTATACATAGTGGAAAAAATTATATGTAATTTTCATTTATTTTATACAAAAAATGTATAAAACAAACAAAAATTATATATATATATATATATATATATATATATATATATATATATATATATATATAAATTTATAAACTATGTAAAAATATTTTTCCTTGGCTGTGGCTACATATACCGAAAATTCAGTACGAATAGTCGGAATTTACACAGTAAAAATAGGGGGGACTTGGAAAGTGGACTGTTTGCACCGAAGTTTCGGTACCAATACCGATAATAGCTAAATTATTATTTTAAAATACCTCTAAAATTATATTCAACACAAGAATGATAAAAAATTTAGAGTAATTGAAAAATAAAAAATCGATTTGAAAACAAATTTAAGTTAGAAATAATATTGATACACATAACAAGCGTCTGCGTAGCGTACAGGTCAGAATACTTACCGGCAATTTACTGTTCACAATCCACTACAGCCGACAATTATTAACCGATTTCGATACTTGTTTTTTAGAAATGCTCTTCATGAAATACTTTAGAACAAAACTAAGCCGGATTTTCTAATTTCACTCTGTGGACTTAATGAAGAAAAAGGCGAAATGATATCATCATGCATCAGTATGAAAGTATACATACTTCAGAAACATAAATATTTAGCTTCAAATTCAACCCAGTTGTTATAAATAAATTATATAAACTATTACTTGAATTTGGTGATCACAGCTCAATAGCAGAAAAGAACTTTTTGGAAGCAAAATGTTTAAGTCTCTCGCAGGAGTAATGTCCAGAACAAAAAATCAACATTAATTAACAATGATTATTTGTATAATAATTTTGATGAACAAATTTTCAATTTTAATAACAATATTATTTTAAAAAGTTCAATTTAGCATTTTTTCATGGAAAAATATTTTTTTTTGGTACTAAATCACGTTGCAGATAACTCGTTGGTAATGTTCTACCAAGAAAATGTATCACCAACTTTTAATTGTTATTGTTTTTAAGTTGTTGTTATTTTTATTATTGTTAAGTTATTGTTGTTAAGTTTATTAACAAATTGTTAAATAAATAGTCAGCTACAGCTATATACCCCTGAATAAGCGGGTTTTTCGTAATCTTTTTAATGCATCTTGATAGTAGTATTTCAATGAGTAAATTTGTCAATAATTATAAGTGGGTATTATTATTAAATAATAATAAAAAATGGTGACTATTATAAACGGTTACTTTATTCTGTTTTCGCGCTCACAGTATGTTATTATTTATTGTTAATTATAACTATTAGTATAAGTACTATTAATTATAAGTACCACGTTATCAAGATGCATACAAATAAAAACAAGAAAAACACGCTTATGGAGGCATAAAATAGCTATAGCTTACTATTTATTGAATAATTTTTTCATAACAATAACAATTGAGAGTTTGTGATAAAATTTTTTGTAGTTGAAAATTACCACTGAGTTACCTGCAACATGATTTAGTAGGAAAAAAAGTTTTTTCGTTGAAAAATTCGAAATTTAATATTTGTTTATAATACTGTTAGTAACAATAATAAGCATCGCAATTTCGTGACACACTTCCCTGGTAGAACACTTCCATTGAGGTCATTTTTTCCGATTAAGAATGCTATATTTAATATTCTGTTTAATATTCTGTCATTGTTAATTCATGGTTATTTTTCATTCTGCAAATTACTTCTGTGAGAGATGAAGCCATTTTTACATTTAAAATAGTTTGTTCTGCGGCTGAGCACTGCATTCATGTAATTGTTTATATAATTGGTTTATAACGAATAAGTTGAATCCTAAACTAAATATTTATGTTCCTAAAGTATATATAGTTTCACTCTGATACATAAAGATTTTGTTTCACTTTTTTCTTCAGAGAAGAAAAAATAATATGCGTAAGATGTATAATTTTGACGTTCTATTTATTTTAATAATTAAATCCAAAGAATGAAACGAATAAACCAGGCTTAAAAGGAGAGGTAGCGAGATGTGCGTCGCCGATTCGAGTGGGGCTTTGCAGGGTGAAAGTACATCAAAATCCATTAAATGCGTATTTTTTCTTTCGACCCAATGGGCCTGTTTCCAAATAATTGAGGTTGGAGTATTTGCGCTCAAGCGCTGGAGTCGCCATTGTAGAGACCGGACCCCGGACTACGCACTGGCTACAGTGACGAGTCGAGCGCTTGAGCGCAAATACACTCAATTCCCGATATAAGAACGGTTTCAAGCATGGCTTGCATTGGCCTTCATCCTAAATTGGAGGCATCCAAACGTAAACAGGCAAGGGTGCATGAATCATTTCTATTGTATTTGGATGTATGGCACAACCTGATGCAACTGACGTAAACCGGGGGTTATTATATAGGGAATTGAGGGTATTCAAACCTCGATATTTCAGAAACTAAGGTCCATTGGGTCAACAACAAAAATACACACCTACCGGATTTTCATGTACTTTCACCCTGTGAAGCCCCAGTAGAATCGACGGCGCACACCTCGCTACCTCTTCTTGTTAGTCTTATTCTAAAGCATTTAATGCTGACCATTTAATAAATGGTCAGCATTAAATGCCATTTATAAAAAAAAAAAACATCGAAATAGGTTAGGAATTGTTATTTTTAGTGGATTATGAAAAGTGAATTCCCGATCCAGCCCACTGTATGATGTGTGGTTAGTGTGTGTTAAAAACTAGGCTAACATTAATGACTTTTCCACCTATCCTAGCATGACTAAGATTTCGCGAAATATTTGAGTCATTTTTTGATACTATTACATAAATTTTAGTTGGCAAATTGTACTATTTCAAGGAAATGTTATATTTTTCACATCGTACGTCAACAAAAACACTGATGCATGAAGTGATGCTAACGTACTGCAACTTTCTCAACTGCGCATGTGCCGAAAAGCGCGAGTCTATTTAAAAGTACAAAGTATAAACTTTTGATATTACAATAATAATAAATTATTTAAAGCAGTTAGCTATTTCTTAGAACCAATTTAATTAATTTTTTAAAAGTGAAAATTTGTTTTCAATATTTATTTGTATTATTATTGATAATATTTATTGATTTCCAATGGACCCGCGCTTTTCGGCACATGTGCAGTTGAAAGACTTGCTTACAGCGCGCGCATCGATACAAGGCCGGAGCAGCCAATGAACGTCGCTTGACAAAAATAACCGGAAGATCGCGGTAGAGGTGGGGGCTCCTACACTGAGGAAAATGGTTTAGCTGTCCCAGCTAGAAGTTTAGGTGGATTTCGCCTTCTAAGAAAATATAGCTGTGTTACCTAAATTTCTGATTGTGGTACCTAAATATCTAGCTTTTCTAGCTAATTTTTCCATATAGAAGTTAACTAGCTAATTTATCTAGATAATTTCTAGATGGAAAAATTTAGCTAAAACAGCTAGATATTTAGGTAACACAGCTATATTTTCTTAGAAGACGAAATGCAGTTGAACTTCTAGCTGGGACAGCTAAACCACTTTTTTCAGTGTCCAGCCTTGAAATTATCGAATCGTTACGTTTCGCGGCCCCTGAAATAGGCGAGACTTCACTGTAATAATACAATTTTTTAACAATTTCTGGAAAAGTCGTAAATAAATTCTTAAGATTAAATCCCCCGGACATTAAACAAAAAACGTATAGGATCTATGTAGTTAAAATTACTACAATAATTTTAACCTTCTTTTTTGAATGCATCGAATTTCCTATTAAACCAGAATTCTTCGAAGAAAAAGGAAATTCTTTTTATTCAAAAGAATTATCTTACTTTAATTAATACCAATGAAAGTAATTAATACGTTTAATAAGTTTAAAAAACTGACTTCTCTTTGTGTAACTTTTTCGTAATCATAGTCATAAATTTCTTTATTCCCCTTCCGTATATTTTTCAATGGAGCATTTCACACTTGGCAAAGATTCGTGTGACCCTCTGGCGTCTCTCCAGCATCAAATTGGATTCTTCCAATAAATTTTGTTGCTATTTTGCTTCAAGCAATATATACAGTGTTTACTGCAGTGGTTGTAATTTCTTCTGTCTAACAAAAATAATGTAGAATACTTTTTGTACCCTGCACATTAAGCTTTTTTATTAATGAAGAAAAAAATTTGCATATGATAGGAAAGTTGAAAATTGAACACAATAAATAATTCTGAAACCTTTCGTGTTCTTCGAATACAGGGGAGATTAGTACGAGGTGGATTGAAAAACTTTTGAAGTTATATAATATTGATAAATAATGAACAAGTTAGAAAAGTATTACACTACCAAATTAAAGCTGGAACATTAATTTTAAAGATATAAATGCCATCACATAAATTATAGTAGCCATTTGTTTTATATTTTATAATTTTTAACACATTGCACATGTATTTAGATGTTACTATTCCGGTACGCGGTGAATATTCACGTTGTAAGTCTCTCAGATAAATTATCGAAGGACATTGTGTATAGATTTATGAAAGAATCATCCAAGACTGTTTTTCATAAACATTTATTTATTTATACAGTGATTATTTTTCAATATCTTATAAGAATTCTACGAGCTCCAAACTGTGTCGTATTTAACATGCAAACATGACAGTTATTGTTACCAACTATCATACATACATACATTGATTAGCAGTTCGAACTCGAAAGTTCATTGCCTCACTACCCGATTTGGGTAGTGTTTCTAGGTGGATATTTACTACCAATGTGGGCCCACCACACCCACGACGGGCCAACAGCACGCAGTATTCCTGAACGGTCACCCATCCAAGTACTAACCGCGCCCAACAATGCTCAACTTCAGTGATCTTACGAGAACTGGTGTTTTCAGCGTGGTATCGCCGTTACCAACTATCATAGGCAAAAACACGATCTCATACCGAATGAGTCTTCTCCTAAAAACACGTGAACTATATTTTCGATTGAAATTAAGAGAATTATACAGTTTTGAAGCAAAAAGTTGAATGAATCGAAGGAACCAGTGAAAGAATAGTGAAATCAACCTAATTCCTTAAAAAATTATAATCTGTCAGCAGCAAAAATTTGCATCACATTTTTAATATTGCTACTCATGAAAAAATACTACAGAACTTTTGCTTCAAAACCCATTCACTTTTTTCCATTTTTTAGTTTGTTCTATTATTCACAGCGGTGTGAAGTTGGCCCCCCCAAATAAAAAATTTGAAAATTTTATGTCGTCAAACGTTTGGTGGTCATTAGAGAGGGTTTGGTAGTCATATATCATCGTTTGGTTGTTGTTCCTTCCCCTTTTTTTCCGTAAAACAAAATTCGGGGGGCTAACTTCACACTGCCCCAAAAGGTCAAAATTTCTTAATTTTTCTCTGTGGGGCTGTTTGGTCTTCGTTTGGTAGCGTTTGGTAGTCAACTCTCAACGTTAGAGAGTTGATAGTTTTTTAAATAAACGAAAAACAAATCCTCAAGGTCAAACACAAAATAATAACAATATCAAAAAACTGAAAGTGCAGTCTGAAGCAGAATCGTTTGGTAGTCCCATTTCTACGTTTGGTAGTTCGGTGGCCCAAAAACTCTTCGATTTACAGGGTTAGGTTTGAAAGCAGCTTTAAGCTGTACCTCGCCCTTTGGGTTCGTATATTAACTCTGACTGCCATGTACATATCCTTCTTGTTATGAACTCAATAAAGATTTATTATTATTATTATTATTACAGCAGTTTTTCTAAAAGTGGTGGGGGCAGACTCAAAAATAAAAAATCGTCTATTTTTCTTCTTCGGATCGTTTAATGGTTGCATCGGCATGTTTGGTAGTCGTGTGTCGACGTTAGAGAATAGATAATTGTTTAAATAATTAAAAAACAAAGTTTTACGCTATGACAAAATTTTTTGAAATTTCCAAAAAATAAATTATTTTTGAAAGTAGAATCGTTTGGCAGTCCCATTTCTAAGTTTGGTAGTTCGGTGGCCCAAAAACTCTTCGATTTACAGCAGTTTTTCTAAAAGTGGTGGGGGCAGACTCAAAAATAAAAAATCATCCATTTTTCTTTCTCGGATCATTTGATGGTTGCATGGTAATTTTTGCTAGTCGTGTGTCGACGTTAGAGAGTAGATAATTGTTTAAATAATTAAAAAACAAAGTTTTACGCTATGACGGAAAATT
>CAKNYM010042838.1:0-14901 GCA_932195095.1 Andricus curvator | reverse complement strand
TTCTGTTCTTTCTTCAGTTTCTTGAAACTCATCGTCAGCTTCGATTGTCATCTCGATTTCGGTTTGAATTTCATCATACTGTTCATATAATGGCTCGAGATTCGCTAATTGAATGGGCCATGTCCCGAGCCCCAACGCCTTATTGTATGCCGCAAATTGATTTTTAAACCTAGTCAACTTAGCCTTGATTAGCGTTCGTTTTTTCTTCCACAAATCTACCGACATTTTGACCGTAAATACCACAAGTCGAAGCGTAAAAGGGAGCTAAGGAAAAGGAAATAAAAATTGGAGACTCACCGAATGAAAAAAAGTCCTTCCAAGTATTCCGCAGTTCTCGTTCTCCTTTCGCGTCCGCGTAGTCGGTTTATCAGCTTGCGTAAATGAATTTGTCCAAAGGTTTGAACAAATTTGGTACAGATGAAGTTCATTCACTGTTCACTCAGTTCAAAGTTCACGTTGTATTTCATCAACAAAGTTCACAGTTCATAGGTGGCCGATTATTGTGAGTCTTGGTTAGAGTCCGCTAACTAGATATTCACATAATCGCACTTAATTCACCTCAACACTCACAGTTCCAGGAAGTTCAAAAGTCACATTCACTGAGTTATAAAGTTCACAAGTCACATTCACTTGATTCTAATAGTCCAAAATGCAGTTCATGTTCAATCACTTTGTAAATCACAGTTCCAAAAATTTTAAATTCTGTCACAAATTAACCGCACGGAATTATTTTATTCACGAATTCCCGGTTATCGAATTTAAAATCGCGGATTACATATCCGGCTTTCGAAGGACCAATGTTTGCGCGCACAAGTAAGTTGTGACGTGCTGTTTTAAAAATACGGGTTCATATGTTTAATTCAAAAACAACAAAGATGCCTTAAACTTATTTATTAAAAACATCTTGGAATAGAAAGTTTACATAAAAAGTGATGATACAAAAAAGTATGATTACAATAAAATCGCGCTAAGTCTGAGGTAACAAAAATCGCCAAGGTTAAAAGTTCCGTTCAAGATCGCGTCTCAGACCGCACTACTCGCTTTTGCCTTTTCTCGCCCCCGAGAGGGGAAAACCAAAATCGCTTGATTTTCCGGCGTTGCCAAATGTATACCGACATGTAGAACTTAATAGCTAGGAAGTACCAAGACTTGACAACGTCGCACAAGAAAAAGTCGAAGGGACCATTGCCCATATTGGCACCACTTGGGCCGTTTTCTGAAGACGGCTGCGTTTACAAATTTATGGTCGCCTTTATCTCCTGAAGGCTAAACGTGCCTTTGCACAACTTAAACGGCTTTACAAATTCTGAATTTAGACACGAAATTAGTTAGGCAGAGAAAGTTGGAGAAATAGATTTACCATTTTATTTACTGAGTCTAAACAAAAACCTTGTTATTAGTGGAACGAAATTTGTTTTCTAAAAAAAAAAAGTGAAGAAAAAGGAATAAATATGCACTGAAAAAAATGGTTAGTTGTGACCAGCCTCCTGTCACCGAGAGTTGAAAATGGTCCATGTGTTGAAAACGGCCATGCGGCGGCGCTAGTAGTAACTTTGTTCGTGTTGTTTTGACGTTTATATGGCTTTCGTCATGTATAGAGTTCCTCTAGGGAGAGTTGTGTCACTTTACCCCCTCCACTAGCCGACGCGAAACCGGAATCGGAAATACGTAGCGAAGCGCGAAACATTTAAAGTATTCGAGATGTCTCACTCAGCAAAACTTTAATCTAAAAGCCAAAAACAAAGAAGAAGTAAAACTTTAAGAAAAGGTTATGTGTCATATATTTTCATGCAGTGTTTGTTATGAAAATACACTTTTTTAACGAAAAAACAATAGTGTCGTGTTGCATTCTCTACTACCGTAATAGTTCTGGCCAAGGTTTTTACTTAAGACAAGTCCCAAACGATCCTAAGCTTAAGCAATTATGGATGGAGAGTATTAATCGAGATTATTGGATACCTCACTTGAAATCAGCTGTTTGTGAGGTAAGATTTTAATTTTCAATAAATAATGTAATAAAAGTCGGAAATGCACCTTATTTTTTCACGATTGCAGGTAAATTTTGTCTGTAACATGTGGGAAACTATTATTTACTATTCAATCAGTGTCTGAACATTAAATTTGGCTTGAAAGTCCCGCCAATTTCAAAACATCCGATTCCGCTTTCGCGGCACCAATCAGAAGCGGAGTTAGTGGTGACACAACTCTCCCTAGAGGAACTCTAGTCATGTAGAGTCGTTACGAACTCTTAAAAATGTAACAATAAAACGGTTTCTTTATGCAATTATTGTGTAAATGGCACGGTGGAGTTTTCTGCTAGTTTTTTTTATGTTTGTTTGTCGCGTTAATTCTGCTGATGTGTATCGCTCCGGGGTGCAAATCAGGTTTCAAAAGTGAACTCAGAGAACCCGAATATCCCGAATATAAAAAAATTAATTTTTTCGTCGTTCCGAAAGACCCAGCTATTAAAGCTTTATGGCAAAAAGCTTTAACTCGGAAAAATGTTACCGTGAAAGCAGGCCAGTTCGTTTGCAGTAAAAAATTTTTAAAGGAAGACATTCTCCATGAGAAAATCCTAAAAGGACCCGATGGCACTATTTTGGGAAAGGTAAGTAATTATATATTTACTGTAAAGATCGAAATCACAATTTAAAGATAAAAGAAAAGTAAACTCTTTTTCATTTAATAAACTGTATTATTTGGCATTTTCACTTACTACTCATTTCAAAAAAATTCGGTTTGTTTTCCCCTCAGCAAGTTTAACAAAAAACATATTTTATTCATATTTTTCGTAATTTTCAGAATAAAAATTTGTACGAAGTTAATGTAATGAATGGTCTATTCGTGCATAATACAAAAAAGTGGCATGAAGATTTTGGTCGCATGAATTGTTAAAGAAGAAAATTTGGGGTTACTGTCACACATTTTGTAGCCTTCTAATTTAATCCTTAAATTAATGTCACTTTTTTTGTGTATGCTACTCAAATAGAACATTGACTAGATTAACTTGGTACATATTTTTTATTCTGAAAATTATTAAAAATATGAATAAATTGTGTTTTTGTTACACTTCCTGAGGGAAAAACAAACCGAATTTTTCTGGAACGAGTAGTAAGTAAAAATACCTAATAATACATTTTATTGAATGAAAAAGAATTTACTTTTGTTTTATATTTAAATTGTGATTTCGATTTTACAGTAAATATATAATTACTTACCTTTCGCAAAATAGTGCCATCGGGTCCTTTTAGGATTTTCTCGTGGAGAATGTCTTCCTTTAAAAATTTTTTACTGCAAACGAACTGGCTTGCTTTCACGGTAAAATTTGGCCGATCTAAAGCTTTTTGCCATAAAGCTTTAATAGCTGGGTCTTCCGGAACAAAGAAAAAATTAATTTTTTCATATTCGGGATTTTCGGGTTCTCTGAGTTCACTTTTGAAACCTGATTTGTACCCCGGAGCGATACACATCGGCATAATTAATGCGATAAACAAACATAAAAACACTAGTAGAAAACTCCACCGGGCCAGTTACACAATCATTGTTTAATGTTTTACATTACAGGTCAAATCTGTCAAAAATTAATAAAGAGAAACTGCGTTGATTGCAAATCCGCACTATTTTATTCTGCAAATGACGAAAGTGTGGGTCAAACCCAAACTAATCATCCAGTGGCAAAATTAATCACTTTAGATTAAAATCACAATATTCAGCACCCGAATTTTAAACTCTTTGATTTTATAAAATCAATCGAAAAATCGTTTTCTCTGCATTGCAAGCAAAATCATGTTTTTGACTTAGTCTTGAATGATTTGTCTAAACCCAAATTTTACTTTTCTTATGCAGAACATGGGAAAGAAGTTTTGACCTACACTATTAACTTATACTTGCAGAATAAAATGCGACAGTTTACTAAAATTTCTTTAGCTGATTCCAAAAAAGCTAATTTGCAGAAAAAGAAATTAGCTGAAACCTAATTCTAATTCGTAATTTATTATAAGATTTCGAAAAATAATTTTCGATTAATTTGAGTGTTGCCAAAGATAAAAATATTTGTTAATGTGTTTCTTTAAGAGTGACTATACAAATGTTAGAATATTTTAGCTTCGTTACAAAGTCTATTTGATTTTAAAAATATCACATTTGAGAGTTCGTTATTTATAATAGAAAATAATATTTTATTATGTATATTATTACTTGTTTGTAATATATCTAGATATAATAATTATATTTATTACATAGTCGCATTATATTGTGAAATAGTAAGGTACAAAAATTAGATCTTCGTCACTATATTTGAAAGTGTTTGAATATCCGGGACTAATACAAAATAACGAAAAAATAAATAACAAAGCCACAAATTAACGAAAACAAAATTCCAAAAATATAACTTAACGAATTATAAAATTCACCGAATTATAAAATAAATGAAGTTTTAAATTCCCATAAATATTTAAA
Source organism: Andricus curvator (assembly GCA_932195095.1). Lineage (NCBI taxonomy): Eukaryota > Metazoa > Arthropoda > Insecta > Hymenoptera > Cynipidae > Andricus > Andricus curvator. The sequence goes on along the minus strand of CAKNYM010042838.1, from coordinate 10,443 downwards.
TTCCTGAAATTTAAATTTGCCGAAAATAATTAATAATTGATTAATTATTGGCAACGGCCATACCACGCTGGAAACACCAGTTCCCGTTAGATCACTGAAGTTAAGCAGTGTTGGGCGCGGTTAGTACTTGGATGGGTGACCGTCTGATACTACTGCGTTGCTGTTGGCGGTGGTGGGTGTGGTGAGCCCACACTTGTAGTTATTTACTACAAGAAACTATAGAAACTACAAGAAATAATTCGTTAATTGTATAATTCGGCAATTTTATAATACGGTCTCGAAGTCTGTCAATTTTAGTCTTGGATATTTTTAAATTCGGGATTTCATTTTTTGTCAATTAAAAATCTTTTCATTGTTTGAAATTTAAAACATTTTATAATTCGATAATTTATATTTTCGACAATTTTTCTCATTAATTTGTGTATTCGTTATTTTTTATAATTCTCGAATATACATGCAAATTTTTTTGTTTGAATTATGTCAATTATGCCGCGTTTTCCTATATTAAACAAAATAATAGGTAAGTACATAAGTCTCATTTACTACCTGATTTTACACTATGAAGTAAAAATTATTTTAAATTGTTTTTCATATTTATTTTGTAACTTTTATGCTTTTTTCCTATGGTATTGCATGGTTTTGTAGAACAAAGTTACTACTAGCGCCGCCACACGGCCGTTTTCAACTCTGATGACACATTTTTTCCATTGGGCAGTACAGTGGAAGCACCCCCCTGGTTGTGACAAGAAGCTCTTTATTAGTAGAGATGGTATTAGATGCGACAACCAGATCGATGGTAAAAATAACTAACCAGTTTAGTGCGGCAATAAGTCGCCGTTAGTAATCCTACGTAGGTTACATTAGTAACTATAGTAATTCTAGTCACAACAAATAATGTAGTCACATTTACCACCAATTTATTTTCCAAGAAATAAAAGTAGTAATAGCAGAGATGAGGTAATAGTTACAAGTTTCCCTCCTTGGCGAGATTGGCAGAACTGAAACCTGAGCAGTGCTGCCAACATTTGCACCGAAATATCGCGTCATGTTCTCGATCGTCGCCATTTTCATCTTAACCTTTTTGTGAATTGTGCAGTAGTGAAGACCAGCCCTATCCGACTAAAAAAAAATGGCGGTTCCTTAGTGATTATAGTTTGTATGTGCGAGATTTCCTCACCAGAGCGGCGCTGCACGCAGCACGCTTTAAAAATGCATTATACTAATAGACAAATATTTAAAAATTAAAAATAATTAAGTTTTTGAACAATATGAGGCGAAATAAATTTTCTAAACTGATTCTAGAACATAAAATACACCTTTTCCATTAATCAATTAATATAAAATAGAAAAAGAACACATGAAATTACGTAAAATGTATACAGTGGATATGCAGTAAGAATTTCTTGATACACTGAACAAAATATTTGATATGTTATCCCCATAAAACTAAAAATATCTAAAAAAAAAAGAAAAAAGAAGCTTAAGCTTCTAAACAGAAATATTTTCCATTTTATTTTTTTCAGCTTCATACGAATGAAATAAAAAAAATGGTTAAGCCCTGTGTTCGCCATAAAAACGCATATAAAGGGAGATTTATATATACTTTATTAAAAATTTGAAAATATAACAAAACATATTCATTATTAATTTAACATGTATTAATTTGAATTCCAGTTCCATGTATTAATTTGAAGTTTAGTTAAGTGTCGCAAAGCTTGGCTGCTTTTTTCTTCAAGACGCTAATTTTTTTGATTTCAGCCATTTCCTGTCTTACAAATTGTCTCATCCTTATTTGTAAATAAAATTGAAGTATATATGCTAATACCTCCTCAGCTTCATTTGCATGTTCTTTGCATTGAAAATTAAATTTTGTTTTGGATGAAATTAAATCGTTTAGAATTAGGTCAAAAGAATTGCTGGATCGGCAATATACATTGTAACCAGTAATATTCTATCTTATAATTTAATTTTTTTTATTAAATATGAATGTTAAAAACCACATCAAAATTAACAAACATTCCAATTTTAATAAAATATGATATACATTTTCTGATATAAAATTTAAGAAACGAAATATATCTATGCAACAATTCATCGTTACCTTTTTGAAGCTGAGCAATTCCATGTCAAATCATCTGAAGAATTTCAGCTATTGTTTGTCATTTTTATAAAAATTCTAGAATCCGTTCTCTTAGGTGTTGAAAGAAAAACCTCAAAATAATTTTTTTTTTTGTAATAAAAAAGCTTAGGAGATATTCAGAATTGAAAATTTTGGTCCTTTTTTTCTTAAGCTTTCATAACTTTGGTGATTTTAGTGATAATAAGGTCTATTTTTTTATAAATTATTCGTAATAGGATGCAGTTTTGGAAAATATTTTCTGAAGAGAAAAATTTCAAAAACTTCTTGGATTTTTCAAAAACTAATTTTGAAACTGAATTTCTAAAAAATAAAAACACTTTTCATTTTCTTCATTTTTTATATATAGATAGCTTACAATGTCCTTTTGGCCAGGAAGGAATAGTCTATTCACTATTCCTTCGTGGTTTTGGCGTACGTATTTAATTATTTCTCGAAAACTAAGGGAGATCCCATTTTGATATTTACAGTACTTGTAGAGGACATTGGAAGCCATCTACATAAAAAATGAAGGAAATAAAAAGTGTTTTTTTTTTCTTCAGATATTCAGATTCAAAATTAGTTTTTGAAAAATCAAAGAAGTTTTTGAAATTTTTTTTTCCAAAAATATATTTTCAAAGCTGCGTCTTATTACGAATAATTTAGAAAGAGTGGACCTTAATATCGCTAAAATCACCAATGCTATGGAAAGTTAAGAAAAACAGGACCAAAATTTTCAATTTTGAATATCTTCCAAGTTTTTGGATTTTTTCAACAATTATTTTGTGATTTTTTCTTTCAACACCTGAGGGAACAAATTCTAAAATTTTCATCAAAATTTCTAACAATAGCTGAAATTCTTCGGATGATTTGACATGGAATTGCTCAGCTGATTTTTCTATACATGATATTCATATATTTAAAATATTAAAGTTCGGAAAAGATGAAATAAAAACTTTATATTACGAAACTGCTCTATTAAAAACATAATTCTTTTTTTAATTTAGGTTTGATTGCCCCACCTTCTGATAAATTCCAGATAAGTTTAGCGCATGTTAAATCTTATGGTATAAATGTAACTGAAGGTTATCAAAAGATGGATCAACCTGTCATTAAACAGTAAAAATGAAACTCTCAAATTTAACAAGGCTTTGTACGACAAAATCCTAGAGTGCAAAAGATGAAAGATACTTCAAAATAAACAGAATTTTAGGAATTATGCTTTAACTGTAAATGAAATTGAAATTTATTAATTTTGTTTAATAATGCAGAATTTTAATTTTGATAAAGAATTTGAAGGATTCCATATAATACTTTTCTTTTATTTTTGTTAAAATTAAATATTTTATGAATTATGTATAAAACAAGTTTTCATTACATACTAGATATTTTTTTAACTATTTCTTTCTAACTAAAACCAACGTGTAGGATTTTAGGGAATTTTGTAAGGAAAAAAAAGCTACCGAATATACAAATTTAATAAAAACACACGCTTCGACTTTGTTTCGTACGTCGTTTTTTAAAATAAAATCTTTTCTCAATATCGCTTTTTGCCATTTTTCGACGTTTTCTTTTCCCGAAGGAACCGCAAAAAGTGAATTTTTTCATTTTCGTGTACAGGTTGTGAACTATAACCTGACTTACAGTTCGGCACAATACACGAGTGTCCATTGAATTTGCACTTTGACATTGACATTATGGTCAATATCAAATATAGGAATCTCACCAAATCACTTAAACGCACCATATTTACTCATTATAATAAATTATTCATTACATCTTTTTGAAAATCACCGTTCAGCACAATGGGCACAATGCTTTTGTAGAGCGTGGCGCGTGCAACGCGCTCTGGTGAGAAAATTTTGCACATAGAAACTATAATCACTAAGGGAAGCACGTTACGCCGTTGCAGACACGGGGAGTAGGATAGGGCTGGTGAAGACTATATCGCATCGATCTAAATTTTCTAATAGACTTACTACTACTGCAAGTCTGCCCTTTTAAATACACAAGAGCTCCAATATAAGGCCGACTGATTTTTTTCTTCCTAGAACTGGTGGCCCACGCAGTTTCTCACCGCACAAGCAGTGTCAACAATGCGTGGCCACCCCGCACCATTCATCCAATGACGAATTTAGTGCCACAGCCACTGCGAGGCAACCCCCGAAACTGGCCTTATATTGGAGTTCTTGTGTATTGAAATTATAGTGGTTCTTCATTAACATCGCAATGGACATGTGGGTGTATTTTGCCATGACGTCTTATCAGGACTGGTCTCTATACCCTGCCGATGAAACGGCACTGGGTGCCCAGTGACGTTTCAGTGACTGTGCTGATTTCGGCACCTAAACGGCACTCAGAGTGATGCGACGGTCTTATAATGGTCCTATTGTATTCGTCACGTACCGGGCGGGCAGAGTCAAGGCCTATTCACTCTCGAATTAGACAAACCTTAACCCTTTCAGGGGCACATTTTTCTGCTGCACCTATCTCAGACCTGATAGTGTATGTAAAACAATTTCTCAAGGAGGAGAAAATGGTATAATAGTAATAATAATAGTATAATAATAATGTTATAATAGTGTATACAAGGGTTCTAAGCATGGAGAATAGACACAAGGAGACCAAAGTAATGTAATGAAAAATGAGCATATTTTTTCGCGAAGTACACACGCCTAAACTTCCCGTTCGTGGCGCTGGTATGAACATATGTACAAAAAATATGGCCGCTATACAAGGCAATATTTGTACGTATCTTCATACTAGCGCCACGCACGGGAAGTTCAGGCGCGAGTACTTCGCGAAAAAACATGCTCATTTTTCGTGAAGTCAATGTACAGGACTTTGGTCTCCTTATGTCTATTCTCCATGGTTCTAAGGGTCGCTGATTACGAATCTGGAGTCAGATTTTCAAAATTCAAAATGGCGGACATAATTTTCAAAAATTAGCCTATAAATATAAAAAATTTGTACATAAGGGTTTTTGAGGTCGCTGGTTACGAATATGAAGTCAGATTTTCAAAATTCAAAATGGCGGATTCAAAATGGCGGACGTAATTTTCAAAAATTAGCTTATAAATATAAAAATTTGTACATAAGGGTTTTTGTGGTCGCTGATTACGAATCTGGAGTCAGATTTTCAAAATTCAAAATGGCCGCCATATTGCATCCGCCATTTTGAATTTCTGAAATCCAAAACTGGATTCGTATTCAGCGACCTCAAAAACCCCTATATAAGTATTACCAGCTGAAATAATTGAATTTTGTGAATTTTTCTTACGATTAGGCCGCCATATTGGATCCGCCATTTTTAATTTCTGAAATCCAAAACTGGATTCGTATTCAGCGACCTCAAAAACCCCTATATAAGTAATACCAGCTAAAATAATTGAATTTTGTGAATTTTTCTTACAATAAGGTCGCCATATTGGATCCGCCATTTTGAATTTTTTAAATCTGACACTGGATTCGCAATCAGCGACCTTGAAAACCCCTGTATACCAAATATCAGTAAATTTTGTTGTAAAATAAGCTCATAGCCGAATTTAATTGAAAATCTCTACATTTTTTTGTTGTTAATTGTTTATAACTAATTATATATAGTGATCCTCTAAATTCTGAGCCGAGAAACCTGTTCTCTATGCATCTCTTATTCAATGACAAAAGATTAGAGCCATCTAGAGCTTAAATTATTCAAGCTATAAAGAAAAAACCGAGGAAAACTAGGGTGCCACTATAGTGGCACCAGCCTCTGAAAGGGTTAACCAAACGATTTCACGCGATTCACAACGATTTCATATGATTTCAGTATATCTAACGATTGCTTTAGACTCGCATTAACTCGCTCCGACTCACTCCTTATTTTCACTGACTCCACTGATTGCTCGCACTAACTTACGTTATTTCTCTTATTCAGAGCGTTAGTTGCCCTAGCTTGCGAACTCAGACATCTTTCTCGATGAGAAGGTGAATTAAATTTGTTACTAAATTTAATAAGTTTCAATTAGCGAAAATAAATAAAAAAGTAGTGAGAGTAAGTTCGAAGTATTTTATTATTATCATTTGCAGAATGAAAAGCCTTTCAAGAGTTTTTTAATGATCACTAATTCTGAAAAAAGATAAATTAGTTTGCTTTTTAACTAATTGGTTATTAAATATACATAGATGATGGCCAAAAAGTTGACGGTGCGGATCCAGAAAAGGGCTTTGGGGAGGGGGGGCATACAATAATTCCCCTTTCCCTCCACTCTCAAGGGGGAGGTTAATAATAATTTTAATGTTATTTTTTCGCTTTGAATTTTTATTATAAGTGATATAAATATATTAATCATGAATGTTATAAACATAATTAACAAATGTTTAAATAGAAACTATGTTTTTATATTTACAAGCGCGTCTTGTACGTCTTGGTATAATCATTAATCAACAAATATAAAATATTCATATAATTTTCGAAAAGATTATTTTTAAACAGCAAAATTCAGGCGTCTATTTTCACTCTTTGCGATATTCATATTCCCAGTTCAAATCCTGGCTGAAGCAGACTTTTTCGTGTTCTTAAAAAATTATTTGTTTGAAGTAATCATTTAAACGAATCAAAATTTGTATTAATTATGAATGCACGCTATCATTTTCTATGCCCTAAATTGAAGAATGAATCAACAAACTTATAAGTTTTCCAAATTATATCATTTTAGTTAAATTGTTATTTATACATCAAAATTTGTTTTGAAATCTTTTAAAACATTCTATTAAAACTATAGTTTTTCACCAAAAATCACTTTTGAATTTTCCCAGGAACCTTAAAAAAATGTATTATCTTCACTTATACTTATTTAAATATCTTCACTTATACTTTATCAAAAAATTTATTATCATCACCATACTTATTCACGTGTATTTGAAAATAAATGTATTTGTATTATTAAAATCCTTAAAAATCAAAATAATTTTATTTCAAGATCTTCAAAAACCTACATTTTATTTTACATTTTTTGGAATCTTTATAAACTTTAAATTATTTTTGAAAATGTTCCAAAACTTCTAATCATCTTTTAAAATGATTCGATTTTTTCGTAAAACTTTCAATAAATCATGATAAATTAAAAAAATTGCCTTAAAATCTTCCTGATTATCATTTTTATAGTTTTTGAAATCTTTTTAAATATTCGCTTGAAATTTTCAAAATAAAAAATCATTTTCAATTTTTCAAGGAATCTTTATAATTTTTTTATTATTTTGAATCCTTTCAAAATGGTTTAAAAAGCTTCTAAATTTTTTGTTTGAAATCATTAAAAATGTTCATTTTGTTTAACATTTTTGGACATTTTTTATTTATTCATCAACATTTGCTTTTGGTTTGAAATATTCTGAAATATTCTGCTAACATTAATTTTGCAAAATAAAAATCTTAAAATCTTTAAAAATTCTTAAAACCTTCAAAATTTTATTTAAAAACTTCTAAATATCTCCTTAACTTACTCGATTTTTTTTAAATGAATACATTTTTATCTGTTATTTACAAATCGAAATTCAACCTTTTCGCTTATAAATTAATATTTTTTAAATTAGAATAATTAAAATTAACATTGTAACGATTCAAGGCTTTCTGTTTCAAAAAATTCAGTTTCAGTTTTGAATATTGCATTTATAATTGTTTATTTTGAATAACCAGTGAAACATTACTGACTATTAACAAATTGTTCATTTTTTTTATTTAAAAATTTCAAAATTGAATTTCTTAAAAATAGTATATTTTAGACTCAAACAACAGATAGTTTATAAAGTTTCAATCGGAAGTTTACATTTGATTAACTACTAAGGCTTTCGAATAGAAACAGTCGAATTTTTAACGTTAAAATATGTAAATTGTTTAATTTGAACAAATCCAGAATCACCTCTTAAAGGCAATCAATTATTGTTCAATTTCAAATACACGAACTACAGTTCAGTTTTAAAAATCATTAATTAATTTATATATGCAGTTAATCAACTTAAAACGTTTTTTATGACAAAAATCAATGTCAAACTCTATTATTATTTTATTGTGTAAGTCTTCAAAACTGCATCTCAAAATTCTTTTAATTGAAAATTTACCCTTAAAAACAACGGCGATACCACGCTGAAAAAACCAGTTTTCGTCAGATCACTGAAGTTAAGCAGCGTTGGGCGCGGTTAGTACTTGGATGGGTGACCATTCGAGAATACTGCGTGCTGTTGGCCTGTCGTGGATGTGGTGAGCCCACACTTGTAGTAATTATTTACTACAAGAAACTATCCACCTAGAAACACTACCCGAATCGGGTAGTGTCACGCCTACCCTGAAAGGGAAATGGCTTAATGGTATACTACCCTTAAAAATGAGGATCTAAAATGGAAAATTTTGATGGTAAAAGATCTTAGAATTACACATTGTAAACTGAATGATTTCATAATTGAAAAAGTAATCAATTCAAATTAGCATGTAAAAAAAAGTTGAAATCAAACTTATTTTAAATTGCATTATATATCTTGTGATATTTCAAATGATTCACTGAGAAAAATGGATTATACGAACCGGTTAATAGAATGAAAGAATAATACACCGTATAGAGAAGTATATTATCGCGTATAATCTATAATATTTTTCTAATATATGAAGATGTACCAAATATAATCTCTAGATGTTAAATTCTTATAATCTTCAGGCATTAAATTGTAACATCTCAGATTTTAAAATATCCAGGCGTCTGTGTAGTCTTAGATGGTACGTCGCATCGTGGCGCGTGTCATATGCATCCGTTCGCATTGAAACAAGTAATAATTAAGTTATAAAATGATTATTAGTGCTGAATCACACGTGATTTAGATTTTGAAAATGGTTAAGTTTATATTTCTTTTCATCACACATCACTGCCACTTGTACAAGTAAAGAAACTTAGCCTCCTTTACTTTCGTTTCTGTAGTCTTATGATAGCCACTTTCCTGCTTATTGTGTGTTTAAAAAATTGAAATTTGTTTTTAGTTCTACTTCCGAGCTCGTCTATCAAATGTTGGTATTGGTTTATAAATACGTTCGCACAAATTATTATATATATTTGAGGTTATCTAATGGACCAGGATTTTAATATGGATATTAGATTTTAAAATCTTGGATTATAGATTTTATTATCTCAGATTATAAAGTTTAATAATCCAAGATATTATCCGGTAATATCTATTTCTTAATATCTATAGATTGTAGTTCTAATAATCTGGATCGCTGTCCCATAGTTAATAGTCCAAGATTATAACGGTAACATATTTTTTATTATCGGGTATAATCCATTTTTCTCAGTGTTGGATAGATTTTTATATAGATAATGATATTCAATATTACGCAATTTTTTTTATAAAATTCTTACACTCTTTATTTTAGGTGCACAGAATGCAGGAAAAACGCAAATATAACGCCCGACGCTATCTGACGTTGTTTTCACTAAGCTCGCTTTGAATCTCCCTTATTCTCTTCGATTCTCTTCTTAACCGAACTGACTCACTTCTTAAACGCACTAATCTGGTTCTTAAACTACTGACTTCGCCCTCTACTCGCTTGATTCCTACTGATTCGTTTATTGCGCTTAGTGATTTCAACGCAATACAAAGATTCCTACTGATTTTATTAGATTTCTTAATTGTATACGTTATTCACACGATTTCGTATAACTTGGCGTTCTTTGTAATTGATTTCATACCCATTTCAAGCGTTAAAGACGCATGATTCGAGAGTGAATAGGCCTTGGGCAGAGTGGTTTACAGTAGTTGGTCGCCACCAACCCGAATGCCTTTTTAAAATTTTCTTAAAATTATTAACACTTTTTTTAATTTATGAATTTTCTCATTATATATATTTTATACTTATAAATTATATACTAATATACTATTCTGAAGTTGAATTAAAAAATGTTGTCTGTTTTGGCGTATCTCATTCCACTTACGAGATACATTATGTTCATTCGAATTTTAAACTTTTCAAAAAAAAAGTTAGATATCTGAAATTATCGAAACCCATAGATTCTGAATTTGTAACTTTCGCAGAGGTAATTTCAAAATTTTACAAATTTTAATTTCTCATTTTTAATCCCTTTCAGCTGGTCTACTTGGTAGTATATTCGCAGGTATAAAGGAAACTTCTGCAGGCATTTAAAACTGGAATCTGAGTAGCTTTAAACGAGCAGCACTGAAACGGCACTGGGCAGTGCCGTTTCAGTGCTGTTCAATCGGCAGGGTAGGAAGTCCTGAGGACGCTCTTGTATCCACTATTATTATTATTATTATAAATTAGCAGTTCGAACTCGAAAGTTCATTGC
>CAKNYM010042836.1:21471-34122 GCA_932195095.1 Andricus curvator | reverse complement strand
GCTAACACGTGATGTGATCTTTCAAGAGACCCATTTGATTGTGGATGGAATGCTGTTGTTTTAAATTGCTTAATTCGAAAACGTTTTGCCATTCTTCTCATTAAATTGCTATAAAAATTTGAACCTTGGTCAGTCAATACTGCTTTTGGGGAACCGTAAATGCATATACATTTTTTAACAAAAATATCGGCTACTGTTGAAGCGTTCGCGTCTGGAATGGCTAGAGCTAAAGCATATTTTGTAAAATTATCTTGAATAGTTAAGATATTTACGTTGCCTAATGTTGTTTGTGGAAGTGCGCCAACTATGTCCATTGTAATTTTTTCGAATGCAGTTCCAGGCGTGTCCGTTATTGTCATGGGATTTTTAGTTTTTACGCGAACTAATTTTTTGATTTGACATTGCAAGCATTGCTGAATATATTTCTGAATATCAATTTTCATATTCTCCCAATAATAATTCTGACGAATTCGATGATAATTTTTCGAACACCTTTATGACCTCCTAAAGCTGAAGAATGTGCCTCTTCAAGTAATTGAGTTCGCTGTTCTTTCGTTGGATATTGAACTGTTCCCGTGCATATTATGATTTTGGTAAAAGAATCCGAAAAAGTTGAAATTAGAATTTCACGTATTTCTTCCCAGTCTATGTGATTAACTTTTGAAGTTTTTGCGATACTAATAGATCGTAAATTTAGTCTCACTGATATTGAATGCAAAGAAAGTATTGAATGTTTAATACTGCTTAAAGTGTCTGACAAATTTTCTTTAGAATCAGCTTCAATGGGAAGGGCTAAATGATACTGCTGTCCTTTCTTTATTTCTTTAGCAAGTCCTTTCTCAAGTTGGCTGAACTTAGGTAAAATACCACGTTTAGACAAAGCTCTTGATCCATTATCACGTGAGGAACCGTCAGTAGCAATAAAATAAGCGTAATTATCTTTAGGCATCGTTAATTGATCACGACACTCAACAACATTTTGTTGCGCATCAGCTTGGGTATTCAACGGAGGAGGTTCTGGAGGGGGCTTACTTTCTTCTAATTTCTCTTCATTTACTTCTTGAAAAATTTCGGGATTTTTCAAATTTCTTTCTTTTGGAACATTTATAAAATCTTCTGGTTCCGCAAGTTCTTGCATATTTTCTTCATTAACAAAGTTTTCTTCGTCTGAAAAGTTTTGAAAATTTTTGTCATTTAGGACTTCATCTTCCGAAGTTGAGAGATTATCTTCTTCATTTTCCTTCTCTTCTTGTTTTGCAACAGGCTTTGCCTTGGATTTTTGGTAATTTTTCTTTTTCTTCTTTTTAACTTGTTTTCTTGAATTATCAAAATATTCTGTATCTAAATCAGATTCATCTTCATGTTCAAAATTTATGTGCGTTTGCTGTTTTAAATTCAGAGACTCACCAGTGGTTGCTTCTTTTCTCGGTCTGCCTCTCTTTTTCAAGGCTTGCGGGTTGCTTGCATTTGTGAGCACAGCTTTCTTGGGCCTACCTCGTGCTTTTTTAACAGCATGCGAGTGAGGTAAATATTCTTCCTCACTATCTTTGTGTGACTTACCTTGATTTTCAATTTGTTCATTAATTTGTGCTTGCTCTTCGTATTTTTGTTTCAGTCCTCTTGTAACCACAGTATTCCAAGATTGACAGCGAAGTTCGTTTTTCTTTATAATTTTTGGAAATAAAAGTAACATTGAAAGATAGAGAAGTTTCTGTATTGGACTATCAAAAAGTTCATTTTGTAATTCATTCAGTGATTCTTCACTTATTAAATTATGAAGAATTTCAGGAATTTTTTCCTTCAAAGATTCGCTATTTATTTTGATATTTTCTTCGGAATCTGAATTTTTATGATTCTCAAAGTTCAAGAATTCCATAGAATTGAGAGGATTTTCTTCCTCAAATGTTGAGTCATTCTCAGAAATTATATTAATTCCTACGGTTTCATCGTTTTCTAGAACGGGGTTCCTCGAAAGCGCATCTGCATTAACATTTGATTTTCCTGCTTTATAGACGACGTCATAATCATATTCGGCGGGTTTTAATCGCCATCTTGAAACTCGAGAACACGGATCTTTAGAATTTTTGAACCAAACAAGGGGCTTATGGTCTGTAACGAGGGTGAATTTTCGTCCGTACAAATAAGGGCGAAAATATATTACAGAGTAGACTATCGCTAAAGCTTCTTTTTCATACGTATCGTATTTACGTTCAGTATCGATTAATGATCTTCAAACATACGCAATTGGTTGGTCTTTACCTATTTTACCTTGCGAAAGTATTCCGCCTATGGTATAACCTGATGCATCTGTAGTTACAATGAAAGGTTTTGAAAAACCAGGTCGAATCAAAAGTGGTTCTTGACACCATTTATCTTTTAAAATATTGAAAGCTTGTTGCTGCTTTTCCGTCCAATTAAATGATATATCTTTTTTAAGGAGCTGATTTATTGGGGCTGCTATCTTAGCAAAATTTTCTATAAATCTACGGTAATATCCTGCTAAACCTAAAAATTGTTTAATATGCTTTTGATTTTTAGGAGTTGGGAAGTCTTTTACTGCCAGTATTTTCTTTAGATCAGGTCGATCTCCGTCCTTATCTATTATATGTCCCAAATATCCTACTTCGTGTCGTAGAAATTCGCACTTGTCGGGTTGTAAATGAAGATTTGCATTTCGTAATCGGCTCATTAGTTCAGTAAATTTTGATTCATGTTCTTCTAAAGTATTTGCGTAAATCACAATGTCATCTAGATAAACAAAGAGTTCCGTTCCCTGAAGTCCCGTTAGAACTAAATCCATTAGTCTTTGAAAGGTTGCTGGTGCGTTTTTTAAACCAAAGGGCATTCTGTCAAACTCATAATGTTCATAAGGGGTTGAAAACGCAGTCTTGTGTGCATCTTTGGGATCCATTTTTATATGATGGAAAGCCGTTGCTAAATCGAAAACAGAGAAATAGCGAGCAGATCCTAACTGGTCTAAAATGTCGTGAATGTTTGGTAGAGGATATGAATCACCAATTGTCTTTTCATTCAATTTTCTAAAATCAAGTACCATTCGCCATTTCTTTTTTCCTTGTGAGTCTTGTTTTTTTGGAACAATCCAAATTTCGACCAGCACCAGTGTCGATCATCATACGTGCCGGGCTTTTTAGACCAACGGCAGATACCATGATCGAAGGAATTATATTATTCCTACTGATATGAATTTTGATATCATTTTCTTCACTTGTAATTTCTATAGGTGCTTTATTTAATGGGTTGACGCACTAGTTCCCATGCGGAAATCGGGCCAGCTTAGCCCAACTTATAATTGAGCGCCAAATGGGCCCCAAGTGGAAAGCCCAGATAACAGGAAGTGAAATTAATTAACAGATTATTTTAATTATATGAGTAAGTGGATGCAATCCCACCCAAATCCTGAAACTTTTGCAATTATTCCGAATTCTTAATTATCAAAACTTATGTTCATAAAGCCGATCAGCGTTTGATTTTTTGCTTGGGCTTACATTGAGCATACCCAAAGAATGCCCGTAGTGGGCGTTCTAAATTAATTGACAGATTATTTTAATTATATGAGTAAATGGATGCAATCCCATCCAAATCATGAAACTTTTCCAATTATTCAGAAGTTTAAATCATCAAAAGTTATGTTGATAAAGCCGATCAGTGTTTGATTTTGTACTTAATTGGGCTTAAATTGGGCTCACCCATAGAACGCCCATAGTAAGCACTATTGGAGCAAACAAGTCTGGCCCCAAAATGTAACCCCAGTTATATCGCTAGAGGGCAGTAGAGAAAAAAATTTGGCTGTGGTCTGCTGCTATTTAAATCAGTAAAGTTATTGTAAACTGTATCCGTTTGGAAATAAATATGTATCGGGATAATTCTGATAAAAAACGCCGTGTGAATAATAAATTACGCATACGGGTTGGAAAATATTGAGCGTTTCAAGCAGAATCTAACACCCATATTTCATTTATATAAATGAAAATAATTCTTACACTTTAACCTTACGTAGTAAATTAATCATTTACGATTATTACTTGTTTATTATATATTGTTGGAAAATGTTAAAGTAAATAATTTTTCTGAAAAAAATATTTTTTCTCTCATCCTTAAGTTCCATATTTGTTACATGACGGTCACATATCCTTGTAAAACTGTTACGGAATTGTTACAATCCATACAAAATCATTGCAACACCGTTATGGAATTGTTACGGATCGATAACAGAACAAATTTACATCGTAACATTGTAACATATTTGATACGGCACTGTTACAGAACAATTTCACTCTGCGACACTGTTCCTAAATTTTTCTACAAGTAACGCTTCTGTAACGCTGTTACAGAATTGTTACGGAATTTTGACAGAACATGGTTCTGTAACATTGTTACAGAACTGTTACACCCATTTGGGGACGACATTCCCTGCCGATGGAACAGCACTGAAACGGCACTCGAAAAGCACTGCCCAGTGCCGTTTCAGTGCTGCTCGTTTAAAGCTACTCAGATTACAGTTTTAAATGCCTGCAGAAGTTCCCTTTATACCTGCGAATAGGCTACCAAGTAGACAAGCTGAAAGGGATTAAAAATGAAAAATTAAAATTTGTGAAATTTTTAAATTACCTCTGCGAAAGTTAGAAATTCAGAATTTATGGGTTTCGATGATTTCAGATATGTAACTTTTTGTTTGAAAAGTTTAAAATTCGAATGAACATAATGTATCTCGTAAATGGAATGAGATACGCCAAAAGAGACAACATTTTCGAATTCAACTTCAGAATAGTATATTAGTATATAATTTATAAGTATAAAATATATATAATGAGAAAATTCATAAATTAAAAAAAAAGTGTTAATAATTTGAAGACAATTTTAAAACGGGATTCGGGTTGGTAGCGGCCAACTGCTGTAAACCACTCTGCCTGTCCGGTACGTGACGAATACAATAGAACCATTATATGACCGTCGCATCACCCTCAGTGCGGTTTAGGTGCCGAAATCAGCAGAAACAGTCACTGAAAAAGCACTGGCGGCCCAGTGCCGTTCGCCAGTGCTTTTTCAGTGCTGTTTCATCGGCAGGGTTACTCGTCCCCTGGTCTAACCATGTTCTTAACCAGTTACAGAACATGTTATTGTGTGTTCTATAACTGTGACATCACAGTTATATAACAGTGTCCGCTAGGTAAATTTTGATAAGATTTTTTTTTGGTAAGTTACAAAAAACATTAAAACCTTCTTACCAGGACTAATCAGGGAATTATATCATTGAAAAATTATTATCATTACCGTAAAACGGGGTAAAGTCGCTCGTGTAGGGTACAGTTGCTCACCGCCAAATTTTTAATTTAAAATTCAATATCAAATTTTCTAGTATTTGGTGCGAATTTATTGGTGAGAAACTTTACCCGGTAAGAAGGAATGCATGAAAGTAGATTAAAATAATTTCAAATATGGCGAGATTCACTACGTCTTGAATCCATATGAATGTCGTTTTCTTCCGTTAACGTTTTAATTTATATGAATATCAATTATTTGCGTCTCATTTCAATCCTGTTTAGTCCTATGCTGATTTCTGTTAATGTATGAATACGTTTTAATTCTGTTAAAGAGGGTACAAACTGAAGGCAAGTTAATCCTGTTAAATGACATAAGACGAAGACGAATGTTGAAGTCAATTTAATTCCTTCCGTTAAGTATATAATTGTCAACATTTCAATCCAGAACAATTCTTTTTGACTCGACGTGCACTCAAGGCAAATCCAAACATTTCCTTCTACGGCCGCATTCACAACACTTTGAAATAAAATGAATGTCGTTCTTAGCCATATAGGAAATTATTTTCATCCACTTTAATACACACCTTCTTACCGGGTACCCTACATGAGCGACTTTACCCCGTTTCACGATATATATTATTATTATTGTATCATATTATATTATCATTTTATTATATTATATATTTCTCTAAGCAGTGGTGTAGTCGAGGCCTGACGGGGCCTGGCGCACAGTGGGCTGGATGGTCAAAAAGGTGATCAAAATTCAAAAAATGAGTTTTATTTTTTTTATGAAATATTTATGCCAATCTATTAACAAGTATCCAACGTACATGCCACTACAAAAATAATGATAAAATATTACTATTATAAGCAATTTTTCAGCTTCCAAATTTCAACAAATTGGAGAAATCGCTCTCAACGCCTAATGTATACCCATATATACCTCAACTTTAGGATGTGCTGTATTAACACCTGTAAAAAATATTTAAAAAATGGTTATATAGAATTATAGACTATTATCTCCTTCAAGTGATTCACGTGTTGAAAATTTCATATTTATCAATATTTTTTTTTATTATTAATGTTTTACGGGTAAAAATATTTTTCATTTAATCAGCTTTCGATTGAAAAAACATTAGTTGCCAGCCTTTGCCACGAAATGTGAAAGCGCTAAGTTGTTGTGAAAGAATTAATGAATCGATTTCCATGAAAGATTTTTGCGTAGATTTGCGACTTTTCAAATGAGACGCTAATTACGAAGGCCACACAGGCAGGAATTTGCGCACTTTGAGGCGCGTGTTTGCCTATTATAATAATTTTATGAAATAATGATTTAAATTTACACAGTTTTTAGTATTTTGCTATTTAGATGTTCAATATTCTATCTAGTTAATGTTTCTTTTTGTAAATTAATTTTTTAAAAGAATTATTAAATATAATTAAAAAAATATCAAGCAACATTTTCTCACATGGTATCTTTAAGATCATTCAGCAATGTTACTACAACCACGGACTAGGTTTTCTTAATAGAAGTGAAAAATAAAGGTGTTGGAGGTAATTCCTATTATGGACCTGTTACCTGGGCATTCTGGCAGGTGCCTAAGAGATCTTTAATCCGATATTGCTAGTGACAGTGAGGCCCCAGTGCCCCACGACTGTGAAGCGACTTACATCCGGTAGGTAAAGCCGTCAAGGCAATTGTTGTTCTTCTTATAAAGTGTCCTTTTTTATGTTAGAGAAAGTTTACTTGAGGATTAAAATGCAAGTTTCTGAACACTGTGCTAATAAAGATATAAATATCAATGATAAAATAGCTCTTCTTCTTGACTACCTTTTCAAAATCCTTTTCCTCACCCTATACTTTTTCCTATCACGAGGTACAGTAGAAGTCCGATAAGTTGCCGTCCGATAAGTGTACACTCCCCTTAAAACGTCATCACACGCACGGCACGTACACTAATTGGGGTTCTCCCACTACGTGTGCTATTTTGCTTATGATTTGCGCATCATTCTCACGCATGCGCGCACCTAATATCGTGCTACTACAGGGGGCATCCGATAAGTCCGCAATTCCTGGAATTTTCCGCTCCTACAGCCCCGAAATGAGAAACTTATCGGACTTCTACTGTATTGCGGTTTACAACAAAATTTTTGAGTTTTGCAATTTTGCTTTTGCCTAGAAACTATCTTTAGTCTCGAGGAAATATTCGAGAAATGTTCTTTTTTTCGCGGTTTTCAGAAAAATCGGTTTAATAAGTAAAAAAAAAACACATTTTTGGGCTGTTTCTTAAACCTTGTATCAAACAATTCGGAATTGTTAAAGGTTTCTAGTTCAAAATGGCCATATGTCTTTTCTTACGTTTTTGCACGTGCGCAATATAATTTTTACATTTTTATGTGATATTGAACATTTAATCTTCAATATCTCATAAAAGATTAGTTTCAGAATCATCACTTCAAAATAGGGAAATAAATTTCATAAAAATCAAATAAACACGAATTTTGTAAAATTTTGTAACATAGTGTTTATGATTTGTAGATATGTTCTACCTAAAAAAAATGCGTACAATTTGAAAATTAAAAATTTTAATATCTATGTAATGTTCAAAGAGTAAATTTAAATCGATATTTGCCTATTGTTCATTTGCTTACCTATTTCTTATTTCGTCAGTACTGACTCACTTTTCACTCGATACTTTCTGAATAAGAGGTTCGAAATTAGGAATTAGAAAAACTATTATAAAATAAATTGTATGCTCTCATACCTTTATGCCTTTATTATATATACATTTATGCTCTCATAAGTTTTCAATTTGGCCAACGTATTAGATTTGCCATTTTGAATTTTGATCTTTTCATGACATATTTAAAATCAGCAACCCACGCAATGTTTCTTAAACGGATTTCATAAAATTGTAGTCATATTTAAAATGTGTTAGCTGCCATATTGGGTCCGCCATTTTTAATTTTGAAATTTTGAAAGCAGATTTGGAATCAGAGACCCAAAAACTATTGACAAAATAAATTTAATGTAAATCGGATAATACTTCGACTTTTGATCACCTTTTCGACCATCCGATCCACTGTGTGGCGGCCTTGGCAAGGCCTGGCGGTAACAGGCCACTTATTTGTCACACGAAATTTTTTCTAGTTAGCAATTCAAGAGCCATCTGCACAATATTGAGAATTTAATTTTAAGACAGAATGAAACCCAACTTTAGGACAACAAAACAGAATAGAAATATATTTATGACAATAGATGGAGTATACAGTATAATATTAAATGATATTAAACTATTACTGGATATCCCGGATCGTAAATTTATCTCTCTCAGAGTCTCAGAGTCTCAGAGACTCAGGCACTTTTAATAAACGGAACAATGGTCTATACTCTATAGAACAGTGGTCGGTAAATTATTAGAAGCCTTTTGTTAGTCTGCAGGTGAAAATGTCGAACTTTAAAAAATAAATAATTTTGAAATTGCTGATCTGAGAATCAGATATTCGAAATCTACTATTTTTTTCGATTCCTGGCATATTTAATTTACTTAAGGAAGTTTAAAATTTGATCAGTTTGACTCAAGTAAAGATATTATTGCTTGCCAAATTTTGATATTTTTTAGCCAAATTGTATATTCATTGAAGCGTAAAAAATTGCAGATTCTGAATATCTTATTTTCAAAGCGCACACTGAAAAATTTTAAATTTGTTAAATTTCGTCATATTGGCCTGTTTAAAAACAAAGGGAGCCTGCTGGAGAGGATAGGTCAACGCGAGCCTGGCGATAGTTTACCAGAAAATAGGCTAATGGGTCAAAAAAAAAATAGGCGGGGTAGAATATTTTTAACCCAAAACTTAATTTCGTTAGAATTGTGTCCAGAAAATCCGCATAGTATATTAAGAATTTAATTTTAAGAAAGAATGAAACCCACTTCAGGACAACAATAAAGTTATATTTATAGCAAAGGATGAATTATAATATTTGGAACTTCCTGTCTAAAGTAAGTCTTTGTTGTAGGATTTTACAGTTTATTGTCTATACATAATACCCATGATTATTAAGGACAACTGAGTCTGGGAGTATGAGTCTCAGACATTTGTTGTGAGGTGGTGCTTTTGAATTTGCTTGTGTTATCAGAAGTCTGTGCGCTTCTCCATCTAAACTATAAGGTAAGTGAATACAAGTTCTTACTAATTTAAAATATGACAGAGTCATTTAGGAATACTGCGATAAGAAATTCTACCCTATAGGGGGTCTGGCGATTTTAAGCAACATACAATGTAGCGAAAAGTAAAAAATTCGATTGACAGCTTTTAGTTTATTTCATTTCATTTCACCTAAGTTTGTTGCGGCCCATTTTTTTTAATTTTGATGCTCAAGTAATTATACAGGTTTTAGGGCTCATTTATCACATCAATTTATTGAATTATTTTATTTTTATTTCGAATTTTGATTTTCAAAGTGCAAAAATGAGGAAAAATATCTTATTTACATTATAAAATCGAGGAAAACTCGATTTCTACATTGTAAAATTTGTTTATAGTCGAATGAGACGTACTCTAAACAAGTTAAAAATTAATCTTACACAAGCAAAAGGTTCACTAGCAAAATATATTTTAGAATTAAATGTAGTGCCAATATAGACTGAACTCTTTCAAAACATGCAGGCTGGCGGGTGAAATGTTCAGAATTATCTTGCATATGAAATATGTTTTTGGACGTGGAAAATAAGGAGACACGTATTTTTTTTAATTGACATGGCGACATTTTCACATTTTTTACGAAGTGAGCTAGTGTAAAATTCAGTTTTTTAATTGTGAATCTTTTTCATGCTCATTTTACATAAAATTATTCGTGATAAAATAGATTTCTTTTCGATCTTAATTACCCTTTCTCTAGAGCAAAAAATCTATCCATTTTTCAGTAAAGTGACAGGATACATTTTTCAAATAGATTTCATAGGAAATCTTCTTCACTTTTCAGTCACTTTTTATTCAATATCAGTAACTTTTTTTCAATCAATTAAAACAATTCAAGGGTTAATCACTATCGAGTTTAGGTCTATACTTATTTCTAAATGTTCTTGAATTCTTTGGAATTCCCTTGAAATTCATCGAATTTAATAGCTCTATTTTGGATTTCCTTTTTTTTTTAAAGGACAATGTTAAAAATCGGTCGATTTCTGCCCCAATCCGGAACGTTTTCTAGCTATTGGAAATTGCTCTAATAGGTTTGTATTTGATGGAAATGCATGTTTCAAACCGGCTTACCCCGGGGAAATTGCTGCAGTTTGCCATACATGCGTAAAATCATATAAACCTTGTTTAAACGCTGAATGAACTTCGTTATTGACTATTATTATTTTATTGTTATTGACTACACACAAAAGGATTACTTTCGCGATGGGGTCTCAATTGTTTAAGCAACTATAATGGTAGACACTTATATATGATACAATGGAATGTTATACTTATACATAACATATTGTAATGAGAGATATTTAGATTTTACGCATGTATGGTAAACTGTCGCAATTTCCCCGGAGTAAGCCGACTTAAAACATTTATTTCCATCAAATACAAGCCTATTAGAGCAATTTCCAATAGCTAGAAAACGTTCCGGAGCGGGGGAAAATCGATCGATTTCCACGAATCGACTTTCAGCGGTTGAACAAGGTTTATATGATTTTACGCATGTATGGCAAGCTGTAGCAATTTCCCCGGAATAAGCCGGTTTAAAACATGCATTTCCATCAAATACAAGCCTATTAGAGCAATTTCCAATAGTTAGAAAACGTTCCGGATTGGGGCAGAAATCGACCGATTTTTAACATTGTCCTTTACTTTGAAGATGAAGATTTTCAAATTCACCTTGAATTCTTAGGGATTTTATCAAATTCTTATTCACTGATTCTATTCACTCCCATTTATCTGAATTCAATGGATTTTCTTTTTGTATTGTAAAAATGTTGGTCCATTTACTTAAATTATTTTCAATTCGTACTGAATTTGTATGAGTTTCATGAAATTCTCTTAAATTGCCTTCATTTCTTTTAAATACACTGCAATTTTACTGACATCAATGGAATATTTTGGTTTTTTTAATTCACTTGAAATTATCTGTAATTTATCATGAATTCTCACTTGTTTATCCTGAATTCTTAAGAATTCTTTGGAATTCTCTTGATGTACCCGTAGCGTGCATATTTTGAGCATCCACTGAGAACATGTCCAAGTGTTTCTGGCTCTTGCTTGCACGCTCGGCAGTTGGTATCGCCTACAGGTAGATTCATTATGCGCTCACGGTAAACTAAGATGTCTCTAACGCCGTCTTGACAGGCAACAAGAAATCCCTCAGTCTCCGAACTCAATCTAGCAGACTTGAAAAACATGTTGGACAGACCCATCGTACTTCCTGTACACGACTTTTGAGCACCAAAAGTGTTAGTGATGCTAGGCCATGTGTTGTGTCGCTGGAATCAAATGGGAGGCCAAGCTCCTCTGCGGCCCTATCTGCGGCACGGTATAGAAACGCCGCATCATTGACGACTTCATGTTGGTGTACGAGTCGCATAAGGGAATCTGTGCTATTTAGAACTGAGTAGGCTGTAGCCAGAACCGTTCTTCGATGAAGACCCTCTAAGTTTAGCAAGCCTCTACCCCCTTTATCTCGAGGGAGGTATATTCGAGGTAAGGAAGATCTAGGATGATAACTTCGATGGATCGTCATCATCTTGCGTGTGCTTCGGTCAAGTTGCTTCAACTCATCGACGTTCCATTTTACATACCAGCATATTGGTCGCCTGGATTTTATTCTTTCCAGATAATTCGGAAGCGCAAATTTTTCTGAGAATTTGGCCATACCTTTTTCCAAGGGCCGTTTTTAACACACGCACATTTTGGGTTTCCGCTTGCGGTATTCCAAGATATGTATATGTTTCTCCAATACCAAGATGTTGAATGAAAAACATGTTGGACAGACCCATCGTACTTCCTGTACACGACTTTTGAGTACCAAAAGTGTTAGTGATGCTAGGCCATGTGTTGTGTCGCTGGAATCAAATGGGAAGCCAAGCTCCTCTGCGGCCCTATCTGCGGCACGGTATAGAAACGCCGCATCATTGACGAGTTCATGTTGGTGTACGAGTCGCATAAGGGAATCTGTGCTATTTAGAACTGAGTAGGCTGTAGCCAGAACCGTTCTTCGATGAAGACCCTCTAAGTTTAGCAAGCCTCTACCCCCTTTATCTCGAGGGAGGTATATTCGAGGTAAGGAAGATCTAGGATGATAACTTCGATGGATCGTCATCATCTTGCGTGTTCTTCGGTCAAGTTGCTTCAACTCATCGACGTTCCATTTTACATACCA
>CAKNYM010042836.1:1290-21461 GCA_932195095.1 Andricus curvator | reverse complement strand
TGCTTCAACTCATCGACGTTCCATTTTACATACCAGCATATTGGTCGTCTGGATTTTATTCTTTCCAGATAATTCGGAAGCCCAAATTTTTCTGAGAATTTGGCGATACCTTTTTCCAAGGGCCGTTTTTAACACACGCACATTTTGGTTTTCCGCTTGCGGTATTCCAAGATATGTATATGTTTCTCCAATACCAAGATGTTGAACGGTATTTCCGCCTATGAGTTGAACATCATGATCGTCACGCGATGATGTAGTTTCTAGTCTTCCTTGGTGTACGTGGACGCAGGCACACTTGTTCAGTCCGAAGCTCATGCCAATCGCTTTAGAATACCTATTTACCGCCTCCACAAGGATGTTAAGATCCTCTTTCGAGGAAGCAAAGAGTTTAAGGTCGTCCATGTATAAAAGGTGGTTGACCTTATATTCTCTTTTGTTCGGCGGGCCACATAGGTATCCAGAGCTTTTGCCTCTGAGCACAATAGATAGAGGCAAGAGGGAGACGCAGAAAAGTATCGGATTTAGAGAGTCTCCTTGAAAGACCCCCCTCTTATATGTGATATAGCTTGTAGTCACTTGTCTTTTGTCAGATATTATGACAAATCTTATCCGCCATAAAAGCATAAGCTCCTTTAGGCATCTCACAGTTTTTGGATGCACCTACAGGCACTCAAGGAGCTTAATAAGTAGCTCATGGTTCGTGTTATCGAATGCCTTACGGTAGTCAATCCAAACCATGGACAGATTGCGTCGATACCTGATCGAGTTCTGGGTAATACACCTGTCTATTAACAGGTTCTCCCTGCAACCTGCCAGCCCTCTCTTGCATCCACGTTGTTCAACTATTGCACTCCATCCCGGCTCGATAGATGTTAATATCCTCTCTTTGAGGATGCCAGTGAATAGCTTGTAGCTGGTGTTTAAACAAGCTATGGGCCCATAGTTCTTTGGACTTGACAAATCTCCGGTCTTAGGGATCAATACCGTGGGTCCTGCCACTAGCCACTGCGGGACGGGTTGTTCTCCGTTTAAGAAAGTAGTAAATATACGAGCTAGATGTTGGTGCGTAGAAGTGAACTTCTTCCACCAAAAGTTGTTGATTTTATCTGGCCCTGGCGCTGAAAATTTCTTAGTCCTAGCGATAACTTTCTTCACTTCTTCAGCAGTAATTAGGGGACACTCTTCCTCTGGACCTTGTAACCTTTGCCCTTGGCAAAAGTTACGAAAGAGTGATATATCTGAAGCGTCTTCATTAAGCTGATAAGTATCTCTATATACTTGCTCCCAGAAGACTTCGATATCGACTAGGCGGATTTTTAACGGCACGTGACGTTTTATTGAACAGACGGGAAGGATGAGTAGAAAAGGTGGAATTTTCCTGAATCCACTTTACTCGCCGTTCAAGGCGCTGTTTCGCTGTTGAAAGAGATCTTATTTTTTGCGTCCAGTGCTGCTTGATGGTCAACAGTTTACACTTGTTCAGCGTATGATTTGCTTTCCTTAAGTTTCGAGCAAGTGCCCTAACTTTTGGAGTGAATTTTTTATTTGATGTTATGTATCTCGCGAGTCTTACTCAGACGTACTGAAGTATCGTTACTTCTATTGTCACTAAGCAGGGAGACCGCCTTCTCGTAAGCTACAGAGTTCAGGTTCCAGAGATTAACATCTTCGGGGAGCAAATTGGGAAGAGCCGTATTAGCTTCAGCTAATTTGTCCATCCTGAGAAAGACTTTTTGGTGGATAGCTCTCCTACTTTTTATGTCGGCATTATCGGCCATCGGCAAATGTGGTCTTGCTGGAACGGGTTGAATGTTCGCTGGAGGATGTTGCACTTCTTCTTGTTGATAAAGAGCTTCATATCCGTTTTTTCGCAAAAAGGATACCTAATCTCTTTAATACTGAGGCGTTTTATGAGCATATTCCGGGTGCATATTGACGCAACGCTCATGTAACCTCTACATGAATCTTCTTCGCGCTGGTGAGCTTCTTTGCCAACAGATAAGGATGTGCCTCCTGAGTTGGTCCGACCATTTAAATCGATGTTCTGGCGTTTGTCCGGGGCCATTGCCTGGTCGTCGCCTCGGTTTGGTCCTATTGCGACTTCCAACTGAACCATGGCCTCCATACGAGAGAGGCCTATTATGGGTGGCACTGCGCGATACTGGTGACGTAACCGCATAATTCGTTATATCGGGGAGTTAGCCCAATGCAACGTGGCTGACTGCAAGAGCCGGAGCTCTCGGGCGATAAGGTCGCCACATCCCTACGAATTATTATTATTATTATTATTATATCATTTAGCCATTTCCCTTTCGGGGTAGTCGTGACTCGCTCGGCGAGGAAAGGAGTAATGTGAGGTAGGGGGTATAGATTTTTTTAGATTGATCTAGAATTATCGTGTTATTTATTTAAATGACACGTTTGTTCCGCAACACTGCACCGACCCATGTTGCTGATCAATCTGAGTGATTTGCATATATTGTATTTTAGTATGAATATCAATTGAATTTCATAATTTGTTTTATTTCAGATGAAGAGGGGAGCATCAGCTCTGGGTCAATCGAAGCTAGACGTATTTTTCTCAAAAAATCAGAAAATACCTAAAACTAAAGAGAATTTGGAAGAATGTGGCCAGAGAAATGAAATTGCAACGGTGTCTTCATTCAATAAAGACGACAGTAAAGACGAAACTGAAGAAAGAATTTCGTCTCCGTCTTTGAAAGAAACATTTTATGATCCTTCATCGACTGTCAACACACCTTTCCCCGATATTTGTTCGCAGGAGCAATAAATGGAAAATGAGGCACGCATGGTTAAACTGCACGGAAGAATGTTTAGGTTGTAATTCATGCTCGAATTTAAAGTACTTAGGTGCAGAAAAAATGCAAGGTATGTTTATAAGTACGGAATGGAGTAATTTAAAAGTGACTTATAGTGGAAATACACGCGAGAAGAACCTAAAATCATTTAGAAATAAAATTGCTCTTCATCAATCGTCGGATGTACATAAAAAAGTTGAAGGTATTTCACAGAATGCTAAAGAAGGCAAATTTGAAACTTTGATGTCATTATATCACGCAAGGTCCGTAGAAACTACATGCAAAATTTTCAATACTGCGCACTATATAGCAAAAATAATCATCCTTAGCATGGTCATCAAGATTTAATTGAATTGCAAATAAAAAATAATACAGATCTGGACATCACTTTGCACAGTCGTTAAAGTTCGACTGAAATTATTGATTTTATAGCAAATGAATTTAAAATGAAACTAGGTAAGAGTTTGAAAGAGAAAAATGTAAAAATGTCAGTAATGATAGATGAGTCAACTTCTATATCTAAGAAATCAGCTCTTATTGTTTATATTGTAGTCATTCTTGAGACAGTAACTTCTAATATATTTTTAGATCTCATTGAGCTTAAAAATCAGAAGGCTGAAACTATTGTTAACGCACTCCCTGGCAGACCTGCTGAACGCTAGGGATACGCTACAGCGTAACCATAAAGTAACCCCAAAGTAATCGTAAAGTAATCTTTAGTAAAGTCCAAAGTAATCTTTAGCTTTTAGCAGACTTCAATGATAGTCACTATGTTTTTGTAATTTCTAACGCTAAAAAATAAACTTGTTGCAATTACGACATTACCTTTTAACGTAAATTTTAACGTACAATTATAATTGCAACAATTAAGATATTTATTTTGTTTATTTTATTCATTATAATTCGAGATTACTTTAAGATTACTTAAGGGTTACTTTATGGTTAAGCTGTAGCGTAGCGCTTGCGTTCAGCCGGTCATTGTTGTTTCCACGAGCAGCTAGGGAAAAGGATTCGTCCATCCTTGTAGAGCCCCACGTGAAGGATAAGGCTGATACTCTGAGAGGTCGCCGGGTATCCCAAAGTCACCGTTTGAGACACCTCACCCAGGAGCCATTCAGCTTTCGGCACTGTTGTTACGCCTTCGCTTGGGGGTTATTCCTTCAGGACGATCCGTGGACAATTGTCCGCGACTGCTTATTAATTATTGTAACCATATTCAGCAGAAACCCTTGGTACAGGGACCCTCTATTCGCAACCCGAGGACGCGTTCGGTGGCTTTGTCATAGGCCCTTCGGTTCGATTCCAAAGGAACCGAAACAGAATATATATATATATATATATATGGACAATTGTCCAGGGATGGTCCCGAAGGACTAACTCCTAAGCGAAGGCGTAACAAACGTGCCGAAAGCTGGATGGCACCTGGGTGAGGTGACTCAAACGGTGACTCTGGGATACCGAAATATATATATATATATATATATATATATATATGCCCAAATTACGGTTGTGAGACGTGGCCATAGGTGTGATTTACCGCGGTTCTGCTTGGGGCTATTGACATTTTTTTTTAGATGGCAGTTGCTCTCAGTGGAACCCTGTGGTGGTTGTTAAACTCTTATATATATATATAGATATATAGGGCCGGCGGACCAAATTCTTTGGACGTGTGGAACTCTCTGACGACCGTTGTGTGTGTGTGGGGGGGGGGTCTACATAATTTTGAATGTTTCGAAAACTTTCTCATTATATTTCATGCGTATAAATTTAAACATATAATTCCTAATAAACAATACTTATTAAATTCTTTGCAACGATAGTAAAAATAAATAAATGTGTAATATTTTTAACATTTTGGATATATCACATTCTTAAATATTAGATTTACATCTACGCACTATTTAATAATTTTAGTATTGCATAGTTTTATTCAATCACAGCAAAAGTGCTCTTTCGCACACTATTCTGTGAAATAAATTTGTTAATTATTTCAGTCTTCCTTTGTTCAAAGCACTCGCTTGTTTGATCAGCATGTACGTGCAAAATTGCTAGATGATTAAATCCTTTCGCTGTCATAGAAGATCTCAGGTAGGTTTTCAGCCTACGCATAGCTGAGAAAGCTCATTCTGCAGTGCAAGATGAAGCCGGTACAGTTAAAAGAGTTTTAATTAACTTAACGAATTCTGATGTCATATCGCACAAGTATGGATTAGCCTTAAGGTAGTTTACCACATCCCTTAAAGATTCAATTTTGATCTTCTTTATAGTAACTTGATTCAAAAACATTTGTCGATGTAGGGATAAACGCTCTGGGTCAAAATCGTCTAGCAGTTCGTTAAAAATTCTTTCATAATACTCTTGAGGACTCGAATAAATATAAGCATTATTTGCATTAGATTTAAGTCGAGTTGATCTGTTTCTAGCACGAGTTTCTTCCGGCTCAACTGAATTAAGCGCATTCGCGCCTTCTACTGCTTTCGCCCACATTTTGTCAAATCCACAAGATCTCATTTTTTCGATATATTTCGTTACCATACGTATTTTTCCATGAGATTCGCCGAAACTGAGATCACATTTCTGTAGTTCTATGTTCAAAACTTCCACTTTCTGCAATACCTCGATCACAAGAGTTAAAAGGAAATAGAATTCAAAACTCTCCATTGCTTTAAAGAGTCCGTCAGCCTTCGCACAAGCTAATGCTTCAGTTGCAGGGTCATCTTTTTTGCCGTTGAAAAAGACTAAGCAGGCGTCATAAACCTTCGGATGGCGCATTTGGGTTAGAGATTTAATTCTAATAGACCATCTTGTAGGGCAAAACTTTATTAAGCTAGGAGTTTCTTCTGCAATTAATTATTCAAATTCCGCCAGTCTCTTTGGAGAATCGCGAACAAAATTAATAGCTTCTCTAATAATGCCAAAAAAGTTTTTACAGGTATAACCTTTTCCATTACATCCTGAACTACTAACTTGAGTGCATGAGGTCTACAACGGACGTATAGAGCCTTGGGTTCTTCCTTTCGAATCTGTGTTTGAAGACCACTTTTTTCGCCTGATATATTCGCAGGTCGATCGTAACAGTTACCTCGTAAATCAGATATATCTGTTACATCCCGAAATTTTAAAAATTTTTGATGTAACGCCCAGCTAGGCGCAACCCACCTTACCCTGCGTCTATTAGGCTAACTCCATCAACTACAAGCAATAGTATTACCGATCTTCCCTGAGTTTGAACCGAGGTATGGTAACTGTACTACGGTCGGTAAGGTAGAAATCATAAGATACATAAAGCATTACCATGAAGGGATAAGAACTCAGGGAGTACCGATAACTTAGCATACGTTTAGTGTATGGGAGATTGTAATTGCAGACTCTACCGCTATAACATAATTAAGTATATTTAATAACATACGAACGTATGCATATTCCTAATAATCTATATCATAAACAAAGTTAAAACTAATGGAACATGAATACACGCGTATGTCTAAATTAAGGAAATAAATTATCGACACAATGTCATACTACTGTTACTATTAAAGTGACCAAAGTGTATGACTAGAGATATCGCCTATAGTTAAGTTAGTATATAGAATCCAAACTCCTGAAAGGTCGAGAGTTGAAGTACGCGACCGCTGTCCACGGTTGCTGGCGATAGCATGAGTCATCCGCACGAATCGTTCGACATGCAATAAGGACAGTTGCAAGTATCAAATAACTTCTCGCTGATCTATAAAACAGACCACCGGAAATCTCGGAGGACGGACCTATTAGTCACTCACACGAGCCATACAAAACTTAATATCTAGTATTGCGCGTACCAAACCACCAATTTGTAAGTCGCAGGTGCCAAACCACCAATTTGTAAAACGTACGTAACTTCTGGCTTGTACCCAGCGTATATAAACCTCAGAACCACCCTTGTCAATTGTCTTACGTTCCTGGCCGTCACACCGACAAGTTCGATCTAAAAGTCGCGTGCTTTTAGTCCTACGTTCTCAGCCGTCATACGTCGTAGTTTAAATGAAAGCACTATAGGTAAACGTTTGCTTCGACGTAGAGTGGAGAAAGAAAGAAATCAACACAGACCTAACTATCGAGATTCTAGTACCGATTCAGAGGATAATTCTGCCGAGACCTATGACCCTATGCCTCCCATACTTAGAAAGAAACGCAGCGTCTTACCCAGTCTAGATATACCATTAGCAGCTTTTCCAGCTCATAATCTACCGATGAGTGCTCCTCCTAAAGTTCCAGAAAAATTGCCAGAATTTTTCGAAAACGAAAACGAAGATAGTAAGACCGAAGAAGAAAAGCAGACTGGACCCATTATAACTGTAAGTCCTCCACCGAGTGATAGTGAAGAAAGTTCATCAGAAGAAGAACAAAACAATGAACAACTAGGAGAAAGAAATTACCTTAATAGCACAAAAGTAACTAGAGAAGAGTTGCAAGATTCATTCTCTCAGTTTAATGAATCCTTGCAAACTCACAAGGATTGGGTAAAAGAGAGGGAAGCTGAAGAAATCACAAGACCTTATTTAGGGGTCACTGCTGTCTCAGAAGGAGAAACCGACTCAGAAATTCTTGGGGCAATTGAAGAAATGGAGTCTGAGAGCGAAACTGAGCTAGCTCGTAGAATAGAATCAGTAATAAATTGGGCAGAAAATGAACTGAAGGAACTGGGAATGGAGAATTCTAGCAACAAGGAGAGCAACAATAGTTCAGATTCTTTTACGGAAAAAGATATTCCCTTTACGAAAATTTTGCCTGAAAACGGGCAACGCAAGAGCGTAACTTTTGCTCCTCAGACAGAATCCTCTTCTACCGCCGATATCTTAGCAACATACCGTCCCTCAGGTTGTGGGTTGCCGCAAGCCCTATCAACACCATTTCAGAAATCAACTATGGATAATTTTAAAATCCCAGAAAGTACAATGACTAGAAATGAAAAGCGCAGGCCTCGACGTGTGGAAATGAATCCACAAGAGCCGTCTATTACCGAAGCTACAGTAGTCCTACCTGAGGCTGACTATACACGCACGCCTATCACTAGCGTACAGCCTGCTTTGCCAGAAATGTACACTCTGTATCCCAAGAAAGATATCCTGCCTAGAATAACTAGCTGCAGGGAAAAGTTAACTTATGTGAGGGGAAATTACGTACATTTTCTTTCAGCTGATTGTGAATTCAGAACCTCAATAGGACGACTACTGATAGATATAGGAGCCATTGACCCACAAGAAATCAAAGAAAAACGGCCTAAACTAGGCCAGGTCATAATAACACCTAGAGGCCGTTATAAAATTTATACAGTAATTATAAAACACAACCACTCTGATCAGATGCGAGAAGAAAATTTAAGAATCGGATTACACAATTTATATGTAGCATTAGGACGAGAAAACATTAAATCTTTTAGAATCTCAAATCAAGGAGATTTGACAGACGTATTCCCAAAAGGTAAAATTTTAGATCTGATGAAAGACATCTTTAACGATATCGAAATTATAATTTGTTATGGAAGTTCAAGCGTCCCTCCAGAAGAAAATCACGAACAAATAATAATCGAAAATCATCAAAGTAAGATTGGAGGACACAAAGGAGTTAATAAAACATACAGAAGAATACGTGAAAAGTTTATGTGGCCAGGGATGAAAGAGCAAGTCACAGAGTTCGTCCGGAAATGTGGGATTTGCCAAGAGCAAAAAATCATTCGGGCAAAAACCCATGATCCCATGATAATAACAGACACCCCTATAGACACTTTTGATAAGATATCTCTCGACACAGTAGGGCCATTACCCACTACCCCAGATGGAAATCGACACATCCTCACGATGCAGGACAATTTATCCAAGTATGGCATCGCCGTGGCAATACCAGACATAACAGCTACGACAATAGCCCACGCGTTAGCTAAAAATCTATTTTGCCAATATGGAGCGCCAAAAGCTATATTAACAGATTGGGGAAGTGCTTTTACAAGCACACTACTGAAAAATTTATCCAAAATATTTGGAATTCGACAAATAAAAACTTCCGGATACCGCCCGCAATCAAACGGATCTTTAGAGCGAAGTCACGCGGTGTTAGTCGATTACATCCGATCCTATACTGACAATTATGATGATTGGTATAAGTTATTACCATTTGATATGTTCTCATATAACACTTCAATTCACGAAGCAACAAAATTCACACCTTTTGAATTAATTTTCGGAAAAACTGCGCGCACTCCGAGTTCATTTTCCTCTAGCGAAAAACTAGAAACTTATGGGTCGTATTTAAAAGAATTAATAACTCGATTATCGGAAATACTCTACGAAATACAATACTACAAACCAGAAACCAATACTCAATCCAGGACAATGAAAAGCAGGCGAGCACCGATGTTAGGATTCATAGGATCAATTTTAGGACCAGTAGTTGGACTTTTAACTTCGGAAGATGGAGAAGACTACATGAACCAAATCGATGAACTACAAGATAAACAAAACAATTTAAGTCGAATACTAAGACAACAAACTCATATAGTTAACGCCGAAATTCAAGACATACATAAAGAATTGCATGTAAGAACTAATGAAATACAACTAATGTAATCATTGCTTGAAAAAACAATGAAAAATATGCACACACAAGTGAAAAACATAAAGGATCTATTGTACATTAATTATATACGACAGTGGACCTCGCATGTAGAAGGAAAACTCGACCACTTATCCGACACTCTCTTGCAATTCACAAACATCGTGATAAGCGCCCGAGAAAAGAAAGTACATCCAGCATTAATAACTAATAATCAATTACAGGAAATTATAGCAGAAATACATAGTAAAATAGGCGAATATGATTTCCCAATTCTTAGTACACACATCAAAGCCGAGGACCTACACCTGATTGGAAAAACTGACATTGCTTACCACTCTAAAAGATTAATAATATCTATCGATATCCCTCTTCTGTCATATCCAACTTTCCAGAATCCATATCAATACTAAATCATGAGTTGCAAATACAGCCCGGCAGAAACTGGAAAGAATTTCAAAATGGAAAACCATTGGAAGAAATCGAAAGACAACTATTAAACTTGGAAGGACAGACACAATACCACAAAACAAAAAATCATACTATAATTGGGACGTCATTCACTTTGACAATAATAAAATTAATATAAATAGTGATATATTGTGGAAGAAGGACATACAGAAAATTCAAAAATACTCCAAACAACGGTAACACAGAAATAAAAATCATGTCTCCACTAATAGACAACGCTACATGCAGCAGCATAAAAAACGAGTCAACACAGCAGGTACAAGCACCGATAACCAGCGTCAGAGTAGCCTAAAAAGAAGTCATTATTCAACCACCCACTTCAATTTTTCATCGAGGACGATGAAGGACCTTAAGGAGGGAGGACAAGGAAAGCCATTGCATTCTTTCCAAATTTTACAAAATTTCATTGCATAACAAAGACTACAAATTCCAAAAGCTAACTGCCTCTGTTCTCATGAAAGTAAAGAAAAGCCTCAAGTGTGGCTGACAACATACACCTATTCATCACTACCATGTTCGCAGCCGCACAGAGAAATAAGCAATAAGTGTCAGCCATAACGTCACAGGCCATGATGGCCGCTCCAATGTGCGAAACATAAACCAAGCACAATGAGACTCCGCCCGCACTAAGAGAGGAACACCAGTAGAAATACAACGGCGTATCGACAAAATGGCGATAGCAGTAAGAGAAACATACGAAGCCACGCATGCATATAGTCATCACTCATTATGGACGGCCGCACGAGAAATACAAGCAAACAGAGATAAGGAACCGAGCACCGCCTAGAGAGAAGAATCAATACACCCACAAGGTGGGAACTGAGACGTGTATGTATGTGTGCATACCGGATGATACACATGCATACATATACGTCTTGATACCATACGTATATCGCCGCACGAGAAAAACAACGTCGACCAGGATAAGTACTTAAGAAAAGTTAGGTTAAAATAAGTTAAGAATTATATTAAAAGCATTTATTAGATTTAAAGGATAATGTATGGATATCAGTAGCAACGAATCTTATGACGAATTAATTACGAAAAACGTGGAGTGAAGTCTCAATACACGACTTTGTAACCCAAATTGAAGAAAAACAATACCGTAATGCCGGTATTGGAATATTGCTAAAGAAAAATTTAACAATTCACAAAAAAAAAAAAAGTAAAAATTCACGCGGGTCCGAGTAATCGAACCCTGGTCGGTGAGCTCTGCAGTCAAGTGGGCTACCACTAGACTAACAAACCACGGAATTCGTATTAACTTAATTAGAATAGCACTCATCCGTCGGACAGACTGCAGTAGCACTAATAGAAACCTGTAATACCTACTGCGGAACAGGATTGAAACGAGTGACACACGTGCATTGAGACTTAACATTACTTTTGAAAATAGGCATATTTTAGGTTTGATTTTAGTATATTATGACAAAAATATTATGAGCAATCCCCTTTTCTTGGAATCATGAATCAAATTAGCCCCACACATGTACTTATATTGGCAATCCTTGAGGTTATTAAAACACAAACACGTGTTATGAAACTACGACATATATAGTTTAATGAAAGGAAATTTTATTTTTACACATAGCTATGTCGTGGAGTCAAAACACGCATTGGATATTTGGAAACATACACGTTTATTAGCAAATAAAACACTAAAAATACATACAAAACTAAGAGATACGTTTAAATTGTTAAGGGAGATCATGAAATCTCTGGAATTTCAGTGTCGGAATCCCCAAAGTCTCCACATTCAAGATCCGAAACCCAGACTGTTTCAAACTTGGGCACTGAAAACAAAAAAAAAGTTAAAAATAAGAGAAGCTGAAGGAAATAGATAAGCTTCAGATACTAGAATATTCTCAAAACATGGACTTCAAGAATATATAGAAAAGGAAAAGGCAAGAAAAAAAAACAAGATGAACTAGTAACGAAAAAAGCCCTCAAGCACAGCTCACCTGTCGCGTCCCGCAGAACGTGACCACATCGACAAAAGATCTCGGAGCAGTTCATACGGACAAATCGTCCGCACAGACAAAACCGGTAGCTGGTACCCTCTTGGCTGAAAAATAAAGAAACATTTATAAAAGGGAAAATAGACAAAAGACAAATACAAGAAGGAAGAATGAAGAGGAATTAAAATAATGGTGTAAACCTACCACAGACACACAGAAGAACGTGGATGCGCATGTGTACACATTAAAGCTCTCGAACACTCCGGCGGTGACAGCTGCTGACTGATGAGGTCATATAAGGTATCAGCACGTGCACACAGAGAGTCCCGAGCCTCTTGCAACGAGAAAGCGGTAGACTGCCTGACACCGGTGGTTGTGTTGACATTCCTCCTTGGACGACCTCGCCGCTTGACCTTGCTCACGGATCGACTACTCGTACTCGCCATGGTCCCGTGCGTACACTCCAACTGTAGGGCTTGAGTGAGTGCAGAGTAGAAACCTAACGCTGTAGCCAAACTTAGCAATTTTGAATGAAACGACTGCAGCAGCCACCGTTTCGGACGATCATCAACGCGGTCACCTGTAAATAAAAAGTACAAGATAAATATTTTGGCACACAACAACTTTAGAAAAACAAAAATAAAAATTGTGAATGAAATGAAAACAAACATGCTACGCATGATCAACATGGAAGCCTAAGGTTCGGAACTGAGAGGAATTTCCCAAAATGCAAAGTTTCAGTTCGAGAGAGGAAACACGCAAAAGCACGCCTTTGCGCCTCCAAACCAACTTCCTAATTACGAAAAAATCACTCGCGTTCACCGAAAATCCGAGAACATCACGAGACACTTGAACAATAACGTCCACAGCATTCAAAGGAGACACATCCAAAAAAGCAAATTAAAAGATGCCCAAAGCATTTTCTAGTTCAGAAATTCGGATCTTCTTGCTATCTACTTCCTAACTTATTCCAGAAACACGACTACTAGAACAAACCACGGAAGTTACTTCCGGTACTGAATTTAACAACGATAAATCAAAGATAACAATAGAAGCTACGCAATCTTCGGTGAGTGCTTCCGACGAAGCACGGTCAAAATCGGTAGTGCCTGATGACGAACCGAAAATATCGCTTAATATTTCTAAAAAACGATCATCCGAAGAAGGCGAAGATGTCATTTTACCGAAGCGTAAGATCAACTGATGCAAATCGAAACGTGAACGCGCTCACTCCCCGAAATGACACTACTCAGTTAAAACAAAGGGATTACTCACAATAAATAGCTGATGCCGAAGAACTCTTTCTCAAATCCATTAGTTGCATGTTGTCCATCAAATAGTCCGAATACAGAACAGTGGAAGCACTACTATCGCTATCCATTCCAAACGACGACTGGAGAATTGCACAAAAAGGCCAGATGCAGATGTCCGGATGAAATCATGATAAACCTGATTACAACGCAAAAATTTCTTTGAATGCATGCTTCCAACGTCAACATTTGAAGCAAGAAGAGAAAAAAAGATAAAAGGACAAACTCATTACAGTAACATACACCATAAACATAGATACAGAATACACTTACCTCAATAATAATGACTCGTACAGCAAAAGTCACAACACACAAATCCATCATTGTACACAAGTTTTTGAAGAAATATAACCAGCCCGCAAAAACTATTTAAAAAAGAAACACCAGTAAGCAAATAAATAAATATTTTACCCTGATAAATTGTTCAACAATAATGGGCAAATACAGAATCTTAAACAAGAAAAATTTCATTATATAACGGCTTTAAGGAGTCCCAATAATCACCGTTAAAATTCTTTTAAAGTCATCGAGGACGATGACGATTCTAAGAAGGGAGGACTGTTACATCCCGAAATTTTAAAATTTTTTGATGTAACGCCTAGCTAGGCGCAACCCACCTTACCCTGCGTCTTTTAGGCTAACTCCATCAACTACAAGCAATAGTATTACCGATCTTCCCTGAGTTTGAACCGAGGTATGGTAACTGTACTACGGTCGGTAATGTAGAAATCATAAGATACATAAAACATTACCATGAAGGGATAAGAACTCAGGGAGTACCGATAACTTAGCATACGTTCAGTGTATGGGAGATTGTAATTGCAGACTCTACCGCTATAACATAATTAAGTATATTTAATAACATACGAATGTATGCATATTCCTAATAATCTATATCATAAACAAAGTTAAAACTAATGGACCATGAATACACACGTATTTCTAAATTAAGGAAATAAATTATCGACACAATGTCATACTACTGTTACTATTAAAGTGTAACCCACCTATTGGAGAAACTTGCGTATAGTCAGACAACATTGTGACCAAAGTGTCTGACTAGAGATATCGCCTATAGTTAAGTTAGTATATAGAATCCAAACTCCTGAAAGGTCGAGAGTTGAAGTACGCGACCGCTGTCCATGGTTGCTGACGATAGCATGAGTCATCCGCACGAATCGTTCGACATGCAATAAGGACAGTTGCAAGTATCAAATAACTTCTCGCTGATCTAGAAAACAGACAACCGATCACCGGAAGTCTCGGAGGACGGACCTATTAGTCACTCACACGAGCCGTACAAAACTTGATATCTAGTATCGCGCGTGCCAAACCACCAATTTGTAAAACGTACGTGACTTCTGGCTTGTACCCAGCGTATATAAACCTCAGAACCACCCTTGTCAATTGTCTTACGTTACTGGCCGTCACACCGACAATTTCGTCCTAAAAGTCGCGTGCTTTTAGTCCTACGTTCTCAGCAGTCATACTGACAACTTCGATACACGAATCGCGTACTTCAAGTTTTCGAGAACTAAGTAACGAATCATCAAGTCGTGAACTAAGTCCCTTCGGTTTCCATCGTCGTATGAGTCTAATCCGGGTAAAGTCCGCTGTGTTATACGTCCGTGAAAAGAACTCAAGAGTGGATTCGGTAGCTGACATAGGACCGTGTATCGCTCTACGGGTTAATTGTGATTGTGAATACCTTTGCTATTACCCAAACCAACTCTGCTTTCGTATTCGCTGATTCATAAAAACCAAGAAAGTCTTCTTCAATCGTCAAATTTTCCTGGACTGTTCTCACTTTCTTATTCTCCCACCAATCATTTAGCTCTGGAGCATCTTCAGCTCGCATTTTTATAATCTGCAAAAAATTGAATCTTTATCGTTCCCGTCTCCACGAAGGGCGAGACATCTTCGAGCAAGTAACACAACAGTACTGAAAAAATTTTCCATCACTATGCGAGACTTCTGCATATCTTTTTGCTTACTTTGTGATATTTGTTCACAAATGCTAGGCTTCTCATTATGAAGAAGACCTTCAATTGCAGAACGATGAAAGGTATTGCTTTCATGTTTACCGAAGCACTGAACTGCATTTTCCCAACAGTCATAACTCTTAACGACAAATTTGTTACGTGAATTAACATCTTTAGCTCCCTTAGGCATTGGTAATTTCTTTGCAAATGCTTCACTACATATTGAGCAGAAAGCTTTTCCGTCAGAATTAAGTTTCAGCCATTGATATTTATTTTTCCACGAATCAAACGATGCAGGTTTACTTGTACCTGAAAGATAAATTTTTAAGCTCTAGTTATTTTCGCACGTTATGCTTTTATTCAACCCTTGTTTGCCACACTTCCCTGCATATAGATTGACCTAAGGAGAGAAAAATTGTTATTACAAAAAAAAGCTAACGAACATTTTCACTGGAAATTTTTTTTGGAATTTCTTCAGAGGTTATTTTAATAAGCGATTAAGGTTATTTTAACAAAAGTGGAAACCGGCAGATGTAGCTAATTTTTTAATTTCTGGAATTTAGCTGGCTGTGGTGGAATCCACCCCAGTGTGGCAAACAAAGGTACTGATCAACATTCAATATTCGAATAATAATCAATAGGAGAGAAACCACCCTACGGTAGATAGGAAAAATTCAACAGCATTTAGCTGTATCAGTTTCCAAAAATAAAGAAAGATTTTCGTTTTTAAACAAAGCTTACATTTTGAATAAACCATTTTACCTAACTATCGGAGGTTTATTTGTGCATGTGCGGCTGACATGTGCACCCCGCGTAGTATGAAAGTTGGGCTCATTTTTTAAAAAAATGTATACAATTGTACCTTTTGTCAAAGAATATATAATTTGGAAGCATATTCTTACATTTTTGAATTTCAGTCAAAAATATGAATTAAATGAAATTAGAAAATTGACAATATTGAAAAAGTATTGCAAATAAATAAAGTTCATAATATATTGCCAACGTAATAAAAACAAAAATGCACACTTTGTACTTGCATGCAACATTATTATTGTTACTGTAATTTAGTATTATAATTTGTCATAATATAAATGAATATATATTTAACAATATCATTGCAGAGTCAAGAAATGCATAGAAAAAGGAAGGGACATCGATCCACAATTTGATGAAGGATCATGGTTAAGTTTAAAGGAGGCAAAATTGAGAGGTTTTACATTTCAATCAATTATTATTACATTCTTCAAAATGTTTCTTGAAGTCTTCTTTTCTAATACGACCACTTCTGTATTGTAAAAAAGATTTCGGGAAACGTATGAAGTAGATGAGGTTATGTCCCTTGTATCCTTTGGTGCGACTATCACTTTTACATAAGCCGAACATACAACGCATACACGCTCCCTTACATCCTTTTTCACTCAAATTTATTTTACTTTGCAATTTTGGTCTCGATAAATTGCCACAAATGTTTAAAAATTAAAGAAAATTGTTTTCACTGTGATAGATAGATAGATAAACGTTTATTTTTTAGCCTGCTGGCCTTAAAAAATTGACTTGCTTACACTTCCATTTTTTAAAGAATTTTCTTAAAACTAACCCTTAAAACTAACATACTTCCACACCTTATCTCTAACGCCGCTCGCTCTTATCGCATTGCCTTCCTCGCTTCGCCTCGCCTCGCACGCATGTCCCTACTTTCTTGCTTTGCCTCGCATTACCAAAGTCTGCCTCTGCGGCTAATACCTAATACTTATCTACTATTTACAATATTTACATTTACTTATATTTACTTCCTCCTCTATTTACAATCTTTCCTTCTCCATTCCTCTTCCTCCTTCCTTCTCTTCTTTTCCATCTTACCCAAGACTCCCTTCACCTATGCTACTGCCCTTTTGTCACCCCTTTCATCTATCAATACCTTGATGCTTATCCCACTACTTTCCTATTACAACTCTCCATGCACCAACATCTCATCCTCGCTATAAGCTCCTGACTTCCATAATCCATACATAGTTCCCATTAAACCTTGTCTCTCTTATTCTCTCTTCCCCTGCTGTCTTCTCTCTCCATGCTGTTTTTCTCAAACAACTCATATACCTTCCTTCCTTCCTCATGCATCCTTCTCACTTCATCCATCTGCAGTCCATTCGTTCTAAAATACCTTTCTCTTTCAACCTCCATCTTCCCACCCCCTCTCCTGTTCTCATTCTCCCACCAACACTCCCTAACCAGCTTACTTCTCCCCTCTTCCAAAAATTTCTCCTCATATTTACACGCCCGACTCCCCGCTAGAATCCCTACACTCGTTCTCCCCGTCTCCCTCCTGACAATAAAATTAGGCGTGTTCCTTGCCAGCCCCAGTGTCCACTTTACATACCTCTCCTGTGTCCTATTTACCTCTTCGCTTTCCTTCCACCCCCACACCTCTACTCCATACAATAGCACACTCATCACTAGTGAGTCAAACAATTTCATTCTCCCTCCAAAATCATCTGCGAATAACTTCTTTCCCAACCCCCACACCTGCCTCATCACCACATTTGCCCTTCTCACTCTCTCTTTTATGTGACCATCCACTCCGCCATTCCTCCGAAACAAGAAGCCCAGGTACACAAACTCTTTCACCTCCTGCACCGCCTTTCCCTTCCACTTCCACTCCCCTTCCTTATCCCTTCCACCTCCTTTTCTGAAAACCATAACCTTGGACTTTTCCGCATTCAGTTCTAACCTGTTCTTATCCAGGTATCTTCTCAACGCCTTCATCGTTTCCTTTAAGGCCTCCTCGCTTTTTGCCAACAACACTATGTCATCTGCATACGCTAGCGACCAAATTCTAACCCCTCATATCCTGACTCCTCCTATCACTCCGGCCACCAGCTTACTTTCCATATCCGCAATTAAAATCGCAAAACCTTATCTTTGGTCTCTTCATATATCTCCCTTACCCTCTCGATCCGGCCTCTCTCCACTCCCCTATCCTCCATCGCCTCCCACAACCTCCCCCTATCCACCGACGGAAACTTGCCTTTTAGATCCACAAAAAACGCGTACACTTTCGACACCTTCTTCGCTAATTCTCTATCCACCACGTGCTGCAGAACGTAGATATTGTCGATAGTACTCCTACCTGCCTAAAGCCCGCCTGCCCTCTTCACCATCCTTTTCATCTTTTTACATTCCCTATCCCACCACGGCTTCACCATTCCTTTCTTCTTATTTTGCACGCACCCTTTCACTTTCTCTTTTAAATCCTTCCATATCTCTTCCACCGTCTCCCAATCGAAGCGTACCTTTCCTAACTGCTCCTTATACTTCTCTATAGCCTCCCTCGTCCAGCTAACCCTGTCCCCCGTCGCCACTTCTTCCCCACCTTGCCTTCCGCCGTTCTCACCCCTTATCCAAAACCCTAATGGCTGATGGTCTGATTCTAACCTCCCTTCTACTGCGAATCTCACCATCTCCTCCCACGCTTGCATATTCATGACTAGATAGTCTATCACCGATACCCCCACCTTACCTACATATGTGTATTCTCCCTCTTCGTCCCCAGTTGCCATACCATTTGCCACCGCCCAGCCTCTATCCTCCATCCAGTCCTTTAGAATCTTCCCCTCCTTATTTATTAACCTATCCTTCGAATTCCTTTCGAAGCTCTCCCCTTCCCTGTAAAGGCCCCTTCCCTCCCCATCCTCGCCTTAAAGTCCCCACCCAGTACCACCATACCCTCCTCTCTTTCACCTAACAGGTCTTCCACCCTTTCTTTAATTCTTTCCATCCCATCTGTATTGTACACTGTCGCAAACTTACACGTTACCCCTCCTATCTTTACTTTTCTCATTTGCACTCCCTCCCCCTCTTCCTCTCCATGAGCTTCTTCCTCTAATCCATCTCTAACCCCCGTTATAATTCCCCCACTAGCCCTTCCTTTCTTCTTCACTCTGACCGCCTCCTGGAGTCTCCACCTATACCCCCTTGGCAGCTTTGGCTCTATTCTATCCCATTCCTTTCTTTCCAAACACGTCTCTACCAGTCCTACCACATCAAATTCCTGGATATACCTCCAGAAATCCCCATCGTTCTTCTTTACCCCTGCTACGTTACAGTAAAGCACCTTCACAACTCCTCTACCCTGCATTACCCCCACCCCTCTACTTCCTACGAAACAAATTCCCCTGCACTTCCTTCAACACCTCTTTCTCCTCGTCCCACACCCACATTTTCTCGTCTATTTTTATTTTCCGATATCCTACCTTCGCCGATCTCCCTTCACTCCTCTCCCTCCTAGCCCTGTCGTACAGCATTCTCTGTACATCCCTTTCATTTCTTGTCAAATCGTGATCGATGAAAACTTCCTTATCCTTTCTCCTATTTTTATTTCGCATTACCCCCAACTTTTCTTCATAGCTCTCCAACTCCACAACCGCCACTTCTTTCTCCTTTCTCCCCTCCAACTTAACTTTCCCTATCCTGCCTTTATTCCACCCTATGCTCTGTAGAAGAGCTTACACGCCCTCCCTTTCTTCCCCGCTCCTCATCTTCAACCCTCTTATCACAATATTATTTCTCCTGTCTGCCTTCTCCTTTCTCTCCATTCTCAACTCCATTGTCGATATCCTTTCCCTATCCGCCCTCTCCTCCTTTTCATTCCTACGCTCTCCCACTTTCTCTTCTATCATATTCCCTACCCTCTCCCAAATACCTTTTATCTCGCTCCCGCTACCCCCGTCTCCTATTTCCGTCCTGCCCTCCACCTTCTCAAGCCTTTTTTCCGTCCTTTCTTTCCACACCCTAATCTCCTCTTCCATCTGTTTTATTTTAACTTCTTTTTCTTTTCTTTCCCTGTCTAACCCATCTACTCTATCTCTCTCTCTCAGCTCTTTCACCTCCTTTTCCCATTTCTCATCTCTGATTCTCAAGTCCTCCCTCATGCGTTCCACCTGCTCCTTGGTCTCCCTTACGTCATCCCTCAGCCCCCTGATCTCGCCTAACAACATCCCGAGAGCCTCCTTTTCCAACATTCCCTCCATGGGGGGGGGGGGGGGC